>CAIGQQ010034181.1:4341459-4384699 GCA_903798035.1 Danio albolineatus | reverse complement strand
TATATATATATATACATACCGGCCACTTTATTAGGTACACCTTACTAGTACCAGGTTGAACCACCTTTTGCCTTCAGAACTGTCTTAACAAAAAACTTATACACATATACATAATATACTAGTAATGTGTACCTAATAAAGTGGCCGGTAAATATATATATATACACCTTACTAGTATATTATGTATATGTGTATACATAAATGTGTAACGAGTGATGTGTTTTTTGTTGTTGTTGTTGTTGTTGTTTTTTACATTTAAGATGGGAAACCCTTCCAGGAGCATGATCGTTATCGGGGGTCTGTGGGATCTAAAATATTGAATTTTTCAGTCTACACTATAACTTATAGTATTTTGTTGTGCGTCAGTGATTATCCAGCACAATCAACAAAAATAAGGACTTTTATTTTGTCATAATGCGGAAGCAGGAATTCTTCTAGAAACAGCGCTTCACGCATATCAGCGGACTCGCAGCGCCGGTTGAAAGCAAAGTTCATTTTCATCACTTCAGTAAAACAGTTTAAGATAATTAGTTTGCAGAGGTTTTTCCAAGACAGCAATGGACGTCAATGAACTGGTAAACGGCCGCTGTTCAGTATTTTACTCATTTTAGTAGAGTATTAGCAGTGCTTTCAGGTTTACACTATACTGTAACGTCAAGTCTTGTACATTTGCACTAATGATTGTGAATATTGTGATTGTGAATGAAACTGATGTTTTACCCTGATGATTTATGGGATGCTGTGAGATGAAAGAAATGGAGAACAGTGTTTATTTTTTATTTTGATTATTTTATTCATTATTTCACGGTAACGTTATCACTTCAAATTTCACTTGTTCAAATGCCGATTCTTCATATTATGAATTAGATTACTACTAGTTATAATTGCATGCTTTAATATAAGTAAATGCATTTCTGCTAAAATATGAATTCTTCAGGGCAACAATGACGTCATCTCTCGCTGACGTCTGATTCTTGATTTAAGAAATAAGTTTCAAATAATAATTAAAAAAATCATTCCTGATATATAGAACTGTATTTTAACTAGTTAAACGTCATCATGTATGCTCCTTTTCAGATTCATTAATTCATTTTTCCTTCAGCTTAGTCTCTATTTCACATGTCACCACAGCGGAATGAACCACTAACTGTTTCAGCATATGTTTTACTCAGCGGATACCCTACACACACTCATACAGTATGGACAGTTTATTCAATTCAGCGATAATGCATATAAACTGGAGCACCTAGAACCAGCGACCTTCTTGCTGCGAGGAGACAGTAGTAACCACTAAGCCACTTCTATTCAGATTCAAATATTGAAATGAAAAATTTAAAAATTGTAATATAAAACAACATTGTTATTGTTATCAGTAGAATCAGTAGAGCAGCATTCCCTATAAAACGAGTCAGCATTTAACAAATGAAACGCATATCATTGAAATGAACAACAGTAAAAGAGTTTGCATAGACAGCTGACTCTTGATCTCACCTGTGCTGAAATGAAGCTGATGTCAGATTTGTCTTGTGTCTGTAGATCGCAGGTCTCGAAAGTGATCTTAAGGAGATCACAAGTCTGCTGGAGAAATGTGAACGACAGCGCGTGCGGGACATATTGACACAAGAGCAGAAGAAAATAGAGAAAGAGCTGGCACAGAAACGACAGCAGAAACAGCAGCAAGAAAAGAAAGAGTCAGGAGACAAAACTGAAACAGTCAAAGGATACACAATCAAAATTAACAATTATGGTATGTATGTTAATAATATATATTGTGATCACATAGGTTGTTTCGACTGTGACAGGAGCATTTCAAACCACCAGGGGTCCATTTTTCAGATGTGGATTACTCGATTAGCTAAAAATAAAAAATACAAATCTGAAAAAACTATATGTACACTATATGTATGACTAATATGTACACTTTAGGTAAGATACCACTATAGACCATTTAGATACATACTTAAAAGACACATACTTTGAAATTTGAGTACAATTTTGGAGTGTGTATTATAATAGACATGGCCAATATTCTCAGTGAGGGATTTTTTTTTTAAAGGACTGATTATATATTTTGTTGGAGTTCTGTGCGAGCAACAAAAACGGCTAATATGGGAGTGATTTAATAATTATCACAGGAGATGCAGACCTTTTCTGAAATATCAAAGTGCTGAAATAGCCAGTTATTCCACAAGATTAGGAAACTTTGAATTCTGTGAAAAAGAAGATCTGCTATTAATATGCATATACTAATACCTTACAACAATTGTGGAAAGTTATTAGGTATTATTTAACAAAACCTTTAATTTACTACAAATATTGTCAGCTTGCTCACATGGCTGATAATTTAATATTAATCAGATGATGTCATATTTGCTGTCCTGAAGCCAGCCAATCACTGCATTCATGATAATTAGTTTGAGGATTGATAGATCTGTTCTTCACAACAAACAAGAGCACATGCAGTAACCTCAGATCAGTTCATTGGGATCATTTAATCTGATTCACAAACTAGTTTGAAGAAACGAATTAGCCAGAGCTTAGTTATCATGATTTAAATATCCAGGATCTGCAAAATCATCTTAGATCATTTAAGCGAGGTACAGAGAATGGACTCCTGGGTGCTGCAATAAATGCAAAAAAAAAAAGTTACACATTTTTATTTAATGAAAGAAAAAACTCTAAATAACATTTCATTCAAGATAAAAAAATAACTAGTATAAAAGAAACAAAATAATAATTAAAGTGATAAATAATTGTTTGTGGAAAAACAGAATAAATAGTTTGATTGAATAAATACGTGATTAAATAAATTATTAAGTAAAAATCGACAAACATTTATTGTTAAAAAGAAAAAGAAAAATATGATTAAAATGAGTAAATGGTTTCGTTAAAGAAAAAATATCGAAAAAGGTTGAAACCCCATGGTAATACACATATTTCTGTCTTTTAGGATGGGACCAGTCTGACAAATTCGTCAAAATCTACATCACACTAAAAGGAGTGCATACTATTCCAGCTGAAAATGTAGAGACCAGCTTCACAGAGAGGTGTACTTTCAGATTTAATATTTCTCTTTATTTTATAATTAATTTTAATGTGGTAAACATTTTATTTAGCTAATTTCTATACATTAAGAATATTATGATGTCTAATATAAAAATGTTCTTCAGCACAAACTCAAGTAAATTTAGAACTTATTTTCACAAATTGAGCATAATAATTCGATATTACTGTTCGTTTGTTTGTCTCACCTGCAAGCAATTGCCTTTGTAAACATATGGTCAAATGGCAAAGATTTTCCAACCTTACTAGGTTAAAGGGCAAAGAAAAATCATGTCAATAAGTGTAAACACTACTTTTTGTTTTCACAGAGGTTATAATGTTCTGGTCAAAGATCTGGATGGGAAGAACCATCAAATGACAATCAACAACCTTTTATTTCCCATTATTGCAGCAGAGAGTAGTAAAAAGGTTTGTCACACCCTTTGACCGATTTATTTATTTACCGGGATATTCAAATGGTTTTGTTTTGACTGTTAGATAAATCAAATAGATAAAAAGAGACCATTGTGAAATTGGTTTGTTTACAGATAAAAACAGACATGGTACTTATCATGTGCAAGAAGAAGTCAGCAAAGAAGTGGGACTGCTTGACACAAGTAGAAAAACTGTCCAAAGATAAAGAGTAAGTAAAATCAATGAACTTTCATTTTCGTTTTGTGTTCCTTTTATACATTTGTATACAAAAACAAAAGTTTGTGTAAATTTATGCATAAAATATAACACAAAATGCACTGTCTATCAGAACATTGATACATTTTTATTTCATTCTAAAAAAAATTTTTCTAAAATTTAAAAAAATGCATATTTCAAATTGTATTTTATGTTTATTTGTATTTTAAAGTGACAAGAAAAAAAAGATGAGTCTGCAGAATACATGATTATCAGGATAACATCAGCATTATATTAAATTTGGCTCATATAAAAGATAACTTCATGGTAACTGGTATGTTTCAGTAAACCAAGCATGGGTGAGAACGCTGATCCAAGCGAGGGCCTGATGAGTGTGCTGAAGAAAATCTACACAGATGGTGACGACGAGATGAAACGCACCATCAACAAGGCCTGGGTTGAGTCTCAGGAGAAGAAGGGCAAACCAGAGGATTTTGACTTCTAAGCCAGATTAATGACCTGCTTTCTGTGCGTTCAGTGAAGCACCCAAATTCAGCTGCTCTGCTCTACACATCATTCCACTTCATTGCAATGATTTTACAGAATTGTTTTTTTTTTACTGTTAAATAATGAAATGTTATTGAAATGTTTGTGTAAAAAGTGCTTTAAAGTGGTTATGTCCCCACTGTAATTTTATGTTGTTCCATAGCTGTTCATATTCAGTGCATTGCCACAAAGTTATTTTTGCACTTAGGAAAACAAAATAAAATACCTGTAAATTATTTATCTTGTCTTGTGTTTTTAAAAGATGCATAAATATCATGTATAGGACAATAATGAGTTTAAAAGTTTGACATTTTACTGTGTCTGACTCCAATATCCGGTTTCACGCTACTTTTTTTTAGATACTAGTGTATTTTCCGTTAAGTACTTAGTTTTTATTTTTGTCAGCTACTAGTGCTAATTCTTTATTAGTATTTTTAATACTACTGTCTTTGTAAAATTAATATTAATTAATCCAGTAGTGACTACTGTTTATTAATCTTCATCAGAAACAAGTTGAACCTCTGATTTCTGTACTTTTTAATTGTGCACTTCTGCTCAGTTTTGTAGTGTCTGGTGGCGTATGAACCAACTGAGAAATTATACAGGAAATGGAAAAAGGAGACTGAACGAAAAAGATTAAAGGATAAAAGATGCAAAATGGCAGGTGTAAATCAACAAATTGGAAGATGTGCTTTTGTCAGTAATCTGAACACTCGTTTTGTAATCAAATCAGTACTAGTTTCAAATAAGTTTTAGTATATTCTAGTATCTAATAAGCACCAGATATAATGTATACCTGTATGTAATTAGTTCTAGTTTCCAATTAAAATACTGTATATAATTAAAAGGTACTAGTATCTAAAAAGTAGTAGAATTTGTTCAGTGAGTACTAGTATATGATAAATCAATATGGTTTGGCATAGTATTTTTTCCACTTTTGCAACTATAGTATTCCAAATAATATTTCATACTCATGTCTTATACACATTTTTCGTAGTGTGA
Organism: Danio albolineatus; assembly: GCA_903798035.1. NCBI lineage: Eukaryota > Metazoa > Chordata > Actinopteri > Cypriniformes > Danionidae > Danio > Danio albolineatus. The sequence continues at coordinate 4,379,479 of CAIGQQ010034181.1, read as the reverse complement.
ATGAAACTATATAGATGCTTTTTACATTTTGGGATTAGAACATTTATTTAGTATTAGTGACAAAAATGAAAAGAAACAGAACATGATGTGCTTTTATAAATATCTCTTTGTTTGCTTGTCATACACAAGGGGGCGCGTGAATCCACGAGTTTCTCAGTTCCGTTCCGTACAGATGCATGTTATAATGACGTAATTGGACTTCGTCCTCATGATGTAAATACAGTATGTGTAGATGCAAGTCGTGTTTATTTTTCAAGTATGTCAGATTTCATCTCTGAGTGGTACATTAGGTTACATGAGCAAATGTTATAAATATGTTATAAAAATGTTATTAATATATATCGTCTATTTGATGAAACATTGAATTATGTGAAGTTAATTAGATTTTTGTCATGGTAAACAAATTATCACGTGGGAAAAAAACCTTAACATCCATGTCAGAAAGCTAAACCCGAAGAATACAGAGGCACTGTTTCTGTCACCCGGAGGTCCATAATCGCGTCAGCCGTGATAGGATGATGTGCTCCCGGCTTTTCATTCACTTTTCTCCTGCATTTTCATTTGCGTCTCTCTGATCTTTGATTGAATCTCCAGTAGCCAATGACGTTAATTTATTCCAGACGCCCCCCTTCTGATGCCCCGCCTGTGCCCGTGACGTCACAGATGGTTTATATACTGCAGGGCTCCGGCGCCCGGGCATGTTTGACTCGCACAGGACTAGAGAACTTTGCCAGACTTCGGAGCTTCGCGAAAAGGAGTATATTTTCTTGGACGAAGGATCTTTCTTAATGAATGGATCCTTCTTGTTTCACCTCAGCTCAGCGTCTTTCGTGTAAAATGATGAATCCGGATATGTTCAAAGCGTCTCCAGCGGCTCCACCGCCCGCCAAGCCGAGCCGGAGTAAATCAGAGCACGTTAAGCCGGAGCTCGCGCAGGTGGTGGTGGACGCAAAGACCGGGAGGTCGTACTGTAAAGGAAAGCTCTTGGGAAAGGTACAATGTTTTTTATTTACGCAATAAATTGGAGCGTTTTGATCACTGAGTGTGTTTTGTCGCGTTGCTTAAACGTGCCTCGTGCCCGTCTCGTGTTTGGTGAGGTGTTCATCATGGGTGCACCAGAACCACTGGACCGCAGTCCGCCCTGTCCGGGTTTTCATACAATCTACCTTGCGGGTTGTTGCAGGGATGCATGCAGCGTTTCTTTCTAACACTGAGATCTTTTGCGATTTGTGTTTGGGATTTAGAACTGGATTTGTAATTTGATTTGATGTCTCGAAAGGATGAATGAATGAATCAATGCATCAATGAAATGATGCTGCATTGCTTTATGATCACTGAAGCCAGTGACCACCGTCTCGGTTCCTTTGGATTGCTTCCAAAACAAGGCTCTTATATGAATTAAGCGATCGATTATTGGAAGTCTCGTCAATCCTGGGTTTTAACGTGCCGCATCATTGTGCGATGCTGTAAGGAGGGCTTGGTCGACTGGGAAAAGAATACGTCATTCCTTTGTACATGTTTTGGGTCCAGGTTCTGAAATTAACTGAGGGTTGATGCAAAAATGCCAACGACATTTGGTTTCTGGAGATGAAGAATTTGGTTAAAGATTGATGTTAAGTAGGTTGAAAGACCGGTGGTAGGAAAAAAGCAGGTGTTCTGTGCAGATTTCTGATGCATCACATATGCAGAGTAATTTGTCAACTGTAAAATTGCTTAACTATAATTGATTAACGTTTTTTATATTTTATTTTATATTTGTGTATTTCATGACGTACAATTTTGAAGTCATTGAAGGACAGGTCTGGCAGAGGGGGGCACAAGGGACTGCCTGAATGAATGAGTAGAAAATGTTCTACTAAAAAGTGTAAAGGATTTTATGCATTTTAAAATGATAAATGCCAAGGCTAATGCAATGTAAAATATGAAGGTCAATACATTGAATAGAAGAGATATCGTTTTAAATGTAAACGATTATAAAAGTATGAATGAAATGAGTAAAATATATCTATAGACTTCTAAACCTGCTGCCTTGACCGCATTCTTGAGTCATGCTGAAAACATTAATAAAATGTTCGAGAACACCACCCATAATCTCTAAAGAGGTTGCTTTTGCAGACAGGAAACTCTGAGTTTTGAGTTTGCACAGTCACCTGCTGCCAAACATTGAAGTTAATCATCACCTTGAATTGAAATCCCCTGCATTGTTTCCTGTTGTGTTCTGAGTGATTTATACATCATGCCTTTTGATTTTTAGGGTGGTTTTGCACGGTGCTATGAGATGACTGATCTTGCCAACAACAAGATGTATGCAGTGAAGGTTATTCCTCAAAGCAGAGTCTCAAAGCCACACCAGAGAGAGAAGGTAATTTAACAACCAAGCACAAAGTAGAATGGTTATATTTCTAGCCACCTCTCTTATGCTTATTAATCATTTTCATTGTAGATAATCAACGAAATCGAGCTCCACAAAAGCCTCCAACACAAGCACGTAGTGAAGTTTTCTCATCATTTTGAGGACCAAGACAATATTTACATCTTCCTTGAGCTCTGCAGCAGAAAGGTGAGTTGTTTCAACCAAGAACAGGTTGCATTTGGGGACTAAAGCTACATGATCTAATCCTACACTTCGACTTTTGCAGTCTCTGGCACACATTTGGAAAGCAAGACACACGTTGACCGATCCAGAAGTACGTTACTACCTCAGACAGATCATTTCTTCTCTCAAATACCTCCACAACAAAGGCATCCTCCACAGAGACCTCAAACTAGGTAGTGTTTTTGATTCCTCTGCCTGCTGTTTACTTCCTAGTGTGATGGCTGTCAAATGTAATCAGTTTAAATATGCTGCTTTTGTTTTCGGTAGGAAATTTTTTTGTGAATGAAAACATGGAGTTGAGATTGGGTGACTTTGGCCTGGCGGCAAAGCTGGAGACCGTCGAGCAGAGGAAGAAGTGAGTTTGCTTGGCTTCGGTCTTCATGTATTCAATTGTAATGCATTAGAGCAGCGTGTTTATGTGAAATATATTTTTGCAGGACCATCTGTGGGACGCCAAACTACCTTGCGCCAGAGGTCTTAAACAGACAAGGCCATGGGACTGAGTCAGATGTTTGGTCGCTGGGTTGTGTAATGTAAGTCTTATCAGCACTGCAGCAGTTTAGGGTTATTGTTATGTATACTGTGGTTCACAAATGCGTTAAGTTACAGTTGATACAGGTAATGAATGATCAAGTGAAAAAGACAGGTTTTTTTTTTTAAATTAAAGAAATTACTTAAGTCCATTTTTAAATATTTTGTTAACTGTTAATCTGTGTTAAGTTACATCGAGTTACTATTGTAGGCTTTTCACATATTTAGATTTGTTTTTATATTGTGTCATGTTAAGTTTAATTGTAAGCCTTTTTTCTGTACTTTTAAATTCGGCAGTTAGTTTAAAAAGCAAGTTTTATTTAACTTAATATTTATTCATTATTTAACATAACTAAAGTAGTATTAGTTTAGTAGTGGTAATAATAATAGTAATAATAATAATAATAATAATAATAATTAAAAACCCTAACCTTAAAGCAATAGTTAAAATTTGTTTTTTTCTAAAAGTACACATTTCAAACCTGTGAGTTTCTTTTTTTCATAACGGAACCATTGAATGAATGCAAAAGCAGATATTTTGAACAGTGATAGAAACCAGTAACCATTGACATCCTCAGTAGGAAAAACATTTAATGCGGAAGTAAGTGGTTACTGGTTTCCAACATTCCTCAGAATATGTTTTGCAATCAACAGAAGAAACTCAAACAGGTTTTGGAGTGAGTAAGTGAGTAAATGATGAGTGAGTAAATGATGGCTGAATTGTTCGGTTGTGGGTGAACTATGCCTATAGCTGTTAATAAAAGGAAGTTAACAATCTAAAAATAAGTTAATATTTTAAAATGTAAAAAAAAATGTAATTATGAGTGCCCTTTAAGTATGTGTTGCAAGCTAGATGAGTTGACAAACAAATTTGGGAGTCCCTAGTGTTGGCTAATGCTATTTATATCATGGAAAGACTATAATAAATACTTGAATTATGATGCATCAGATGTGACAAGCTGCTTTTGTTTGTTTTTTTAGGTACACTCTTCTATGTGGGAATCCCCCTTTTGAAACCTTAGACTTGAAAGAGACCTACAAGTGTATTAAGGAAGTGAAATACAGCCTTCCTTCATCCCTCACTCCATCTGCACAGAAGCTGATCTCATCCATCCTTCAGAAAAACCCCTGCGACCGCCTTACGCTGGATCAGATACTGGCCCACGACTACTTCACAAAGGTTAGTGTATGGAGTGATCATTTATCACGTCCAAAGCACAATTAAAACTTTTTTTCCTTTTAACAAGATTACAAAGGCATTTACATGGTACATTAATAATTAGTTTTTTTTTATTCTCTAACGTCTTTTGGTTTTGTTTTTCCTCCCTCAGGGTTTCACCCCAGAAAAACTCCCTCCCAGCAGTTGTGTGATGGTGCCTGAGCTTAATCCACCCAGTCCTGCCAAGAAGTTCTTCACCAAGATGGCTAAAAGTCTATTTGGCAAGAAGAAATCGAAAAGTATGTGCCTACTTATACCACACTTTTATTTGAGATGTTTAGTTGCATTTATTTATTGCCTTTTTATATAAATATATTATTATATACTATATATTATATTACAGATTATAGTAATGTATTATTATATACAGTAATGTCTTAACTATTTATTGTTGTCTTTATTTTCTTTAACTTTTTTTTAATTTACTTTTTTTATAATAGTGGATATATTTATTTGTATTTAAAATGTTTGGAATAATACTACAATATATGCGCATTAGCCTTTTACTTTCAGTTTCAGTTCTCTTTTAATTTCAGTTAGTTTATCCTTTCAGTTTAAAGTTATTGTCTTTTATTAACATTAAAATATTATTCCAGCTGTTGAAAAGACCACCTGTGAGGAGAAAGATGACATTTCTAAACTCGTGTCAGGCATGGTGAAACACTCCATCGGTCGGCAGATGAGCTACAAGACAATGGGAGTGAATGAGGTAATAATGCATTTTCTAACTTTGTGCATTGGTGTGTATTAATAGCTTGGCTGCTCTAATTATATACCGAATCATGACTGTCGTAGAAAGCGGTGTCGGTGTGTTGAGCTGTTTTGCAGCATAGCTAAAGTAAGTTCAGTGGGGGACCCTTTTTAAAGCTGCCATAGATGAATAATAGGGTGCAGTTGTTCAGCTTATTTTGCTGAACAACTTCTAACTTATCAAACCCAAAATGACAAACCCTCACAGACACAGAGTAATTACATGACAAGTTGATCTTTTAAGCTTGAGACACAACAATGGAAAACCACTGTAAACAATGCATGATTTATGGAGCATAAGGAAGTACTTCTGACTTATATTAACAATGCAACTTCCTTTTTTTGCCCCTTCTCTCAGGCCACTTCTCCAACTGTACAGCTGGCCAGCTCTGGACCTCTGGACACTCCGGCTGAGGAGGAGTCTAGAAAGTCTGCCTCTCGATCTTTCAAAGGCACCGTGGCCAGCAGCACTGATGGTAAGAGGCAGAGCAGCTGATTTTTGCACTGATGTGCAGCAGCAAATAGTTTGGCTTGTGTATGTGTGGCCTACTTTATTGGCCCCCCTTCAGACTTGCAGTGGCCACTTTTAAGAACAACTTTGTCCAAATATATGCTGGCCTAATTCATGTTTTATTTATTTATTTATTTTATACCCTTCATAATAATAGATTCGCTTTCAGTTGCTGTCCAATATAATTTTAGTATACGCTAACTTTTGTAGTTTATTTCTAGTTTTAGGACAACTTTGAAGAAATGTTTATTGTATTACTTTTTAAATATTGTTTGTTCTATTTTTAGTTTGCATCTATTTCTTATTTTTGTAACTAATTTTTGTTAAATTTCTGTATTTTAAGTAACAACAAATATTTTTGTGCATACAGTTTATTTAATTAAATCCTGTTTTGTTTTGTTTTTTCTTCTTTTCTCTTTCCTCAGGTTGTGACGACATCATCCCTACCCCTTCTGCTGTAGCCGAATCTGCCATGAAGGTTCTTAACAGCTGCTTGTCTTCCATGCCAACAGGTTTGTTCCCACTCTTTGCTCTCACTGAGGCGCTTAAGCCATTTTCAAGGTTTACTCTCAAGCCATTGATCATGTACTCAAATATTGTCCTTTCCTCTCTGCCAGCTTCAAGAAACCCTCCCTGCCTTGTTAAAACCAAGCCTTTCATCTGGGTAACCAAGTGGGTCGACTACTCCAACAAATACGGCTTCGGTTACCAGCTTTCCAATCAAAACGTCGGCGTACTTTTCAATGAAGGCACTCATCTGAGCCTCTGTGACCAGCGGAGGTACGAATTTCTGTGCTCCTTTTCTAATTTTGGCTTTTGAACTGAGCTCTTATTGACCTATATAGAGGGCTTTAGCCTTTATAAAGTCTTCGCTTTCAAACTAATTGTTTTAAGTAGCTTTACTTGTGAAGTTCTAAGTCTCCTTTGTTTATATTCTTTTACAGGACTGTACATTACTGTCTGACAAACAACAAACACTTTAGCTTTCCTGCTAATGCGCTACCAGAGAAGCTCCAGAAAGAAAAACACATTGTGGATTTGATGGCTAACTACATGGAGCAGAATCTAATGGAGGTAAGTTCAGGGGGGGAAAGCCCCAATCAATATTTATTTTTTATTGTTTTGTTTACATTTATTTTATTTGCATGCATTTTTTGGTAAACCATAGATCAGCAAGTTATGGCCACAAAAAATAGATATAATTAATGGATTAAATGCTCAACAAAAGTTTATATAGTTCCACCATAAATATATATATTTTTTTACCATCCTGAGTTTGGTTTCTTATCTGATGGGGGAAAAGTGTGCTTAATTGCAAGCTTAATAAAATAATATAATTCTTTACTTTCAATAGCATATGGTTTATATCTGTATTAACATTTTGTAATTTTATAAGCTCTTGTAAGACTTTTCTAGATTAGAGGGTTTTTTTTGTTTTGTTTTTTAACTAATGTAATATTAAAAATTAATAATGTTATTCTTTTGTAGCTTAAACATTTAATTTTTCTTTTTGCAGGGTGGAGACATCAACTGTGAGAACCAGTCTCCTTCAAGCTCTTCTCCATTGCTTCTGCAGTGGATCAAGACTGATCATGCCTTAGTCATGCTCTTTGACAACCGAACCCTACAGGTGAGTCTCAAATCGGACCAAAAGCACTGCTGAAAAGAGACCGTTTCTCAATCTATTTGTTTCCTAAAGCTTAATTTAAAACATTCTCTTTCCCTTCACTCTCCAGGTGAACTTTTACACAGACCACACAAAAATCATCCTGTGCAAGCCCTCGGACGCCTCATACCTGGTGACGTTCATCAGCAAGGAGCGTGTCTCTCATACGTACCCTCTGAAAGTGCTTTCTGAACTGGGCTGCTCTCCAGAGCTCCGGCAGCGGCTTCATTACGTGGTTCAGCTTCTTCAGCACTACACCAACGCATAATGAAGATGGCCAAACAGCTTCATATTACCATTTGCTGCTTATTGCTTACTTTCGGGAAGCAAAAAAAATGACTGACAAAGACAAAGAAATCAGGGGAAGCTTCCACGTTGCCACGAAGATCTCCTGTCCTTGGTCATCGGCTGGCCTCTTTGAACTATGGTGCACTATTTTCTTTTTCTTTTCTTTTTTTTAGTTTTATTTTTTGCAACTGAGCCTCTACACCAACAGTATCACACTACCAGCTTGACTCACAGTGTGCACAACCAACATTTGAGCCTGTTCTTTTATTAGTTTTTGGTTTAGTTTTTTTAAAGCTGGACTGAAGTGCAAATGACGTAAAAGGAAAAAACTCACAGGGTTCTTAAGCGTCTTGCTTATGTGTCCCAAACACTGCGCAAGATGTGCTTGGCTTTTTATGCTCGATCACTTGGCTTTTTTAAAAAAAAAAAGACATTTTATTTCACTAAATAGTACACAAATGAGAAAAGCTATGAACACCAAATGGTTCAACTTTTAATGAGATTAGTTTTAAAGATGGCAGAGGTGAACGGCTGAGGTGGAATTGTAATTCATGGAGGAGCAGTTTGGAGTGGAAGTGACTGAAAAAAGTGCCTTTCTGATGGATTCCTCTGTGCAATAATTAATAATAATAATAATAATAATAATAATAATAATAATAACAACGGCCCTGAATCTCAAGCTTAAGTCACAAAGGGAATGAGAGAGGGTCTTTATGTAGTCTTCGGTTTTCCAAGCGAATTAGGCAGGAGTTGGGAAAGAAACACTACAATTACACACCTGATATAAGCTTTTTGCTCTTAAAAGTCATTATATCCTTAATGTCTGTACTTGAGGAGAAAAAAATAGACTATGTATTCAGTGTGCCTCCAGCTTTGTTTACTTGACATGCTCCATTTATAATAGGTAATCATAATGTCCTCAATACTGTGACCATGGCTGTAAGTGTTAAACAAGTGTTCTGAAAACCAACATTGTGAAAGCCATTACCCTCTCAGACAAATCCTAACTAGTATTATTAATTAATTGTGGCACGTGTTCTATTTATTTTTTTATTTATAGTTTTTTATTTATTGATGTGAGAATTGTACGGTGTCAACACTGGGAAATGTTCAGTATGATCACTTTTTATGTATTGGGAGAGCGGGGGGGGGAATAAAGTTTATTGAAAATACACATTTTTGTGTCTTATTTTATTTTTTGTCCAAAGTCTGAAAGTCCATTGGTTATGTTTGGTTAATCCACTAAACATTAAATAATTTTAATGCCAACTTTTTGATTTTTAGTTGTACAAAAATCAATATAAATGTGTCAGAAAACATGAAACTTTCTTTTGTAATCAACCTCAATGACAGTATTTTATTATCCGTAAGAAATGTCATTAGTAATTTGCGGAATAAAACATTAAAGGCCACACATGATGAAAATCATCTTTTGTAAGCGGTTTGGACAGAACTGTAAATAGTGTGTCTGCTGTCATATTTGGGTGCTCTAAAGACAAGAAGTTTCCTTTTTTTTAAATTTCCTTAAGTCAAAATAGAATCCAAATCCCTCCTATTTTGAGGCCCACCGCAACATGACTGAGGAGTGCGGTTTTTCTGCCCACTGAACTGATTGACAGCCGTGTATTAACACTGTCTCCATAGTAACATAAATAATCATATCCAAAAGACAGGACGTGCGCAAAGCAACTGGGATTAAAACATCTGTTCAGCTCTCTGTGATCATCAATCATCATTAAATCTGATCAAAAATTAGTTTTACAAGTTTAACACCTTTTTAAAACTGCATGTTTTTAGTGAATTACAGCAATTTTTATCGTCTTTACCACCACAGCCGCATGTCAGTACAATTATAAAAGATGCTGCTTCAATCCCGGTTTGTGGACATTAAATTAGGTTTATTTTGTACATTAACATAATGGATATCCATACATCTGTTGATATTAACGTCTTTCCTGACACATCTGCTGTGCAAAAACAGTACAAAGTTAAACGCTCTTGCTGTGTGTTTGTGCGTGCACGAGCTTTGTAACAGCATTGTGTGTGACTCATCGTTGCAACTCAATACAACAAATACATCAAATAATCATTGGGAAAGTTCTTAATGTAGTATTTCTAACAAACGTTAGGCGATTAAGATTGAGGCACACTCTGACAGGCATGTGGGAACTAGCATTAAAGGCACATGCAACAAAAACAGCTACATTGTTTAGAGCAGAAAACCCCCAATATTCTTAAAGGTATAAAAAATTATCTGATGTGTGTTTTGAGCTGAAACTTTACAGACGCATTCTTGACTCACAAAAGACTTGCAAGAGGGGTAAAATTGGTGCCCTTTAAGTTTTACTCCAACTATAAATCTGGACAAAGTGAGAATTTGACAGGACAAAACTACATTTTGTTCATAATAATCAGAATGATATCACATTGGTGTGAGTGCTTGTATTTATAATTCTTGATAAATGGACATTAACAGGACCTTATATTTTAATTATTCCAAAATATTTAACTATTAGTGTGTTTAACATATATTTGAGATTTAAAAGCAAAATAGTATTTAACAATTTGGTGTGATTGCAAATAATGTTTACTAATTATATAAAATATACTTTATAGCCTAAATTTGAGATTTAAAGCAAACTTATTATTATTTATTTATTTATTTTTATATTTTTTGACGCAATGAATTTTGAATACAATTAAATTTAGGATGATTTGGCCTTCACTCAAAGTACACCCCGTGTACCACAGCCACAGCGAACAGTGAGGGGTTTTGGAAAACGGCGGATGTGTAGTTGTCAGTGTTGGGATTGATCAAGCTCTGACTGGCCACCCTTACACCATGATTACCGCTCTGCCCGACCACCACCTGGCACACGAGTTTGTACCGTGGCGGATTGACATCTTTCAGCTTACTGAGCACCAGATCGGACAACATCTGACACACTTGGCTGCAACTGTCCGCACTGTAACAAACACTTTCCAAATAACCATCCAGGGTGGCCTGTAAGATCTGCTGGGTCCTTCTTGCGCTGAAGTGGCAGCCTGGTTCGGGTCCTGTTCTGTAGGTGTTCTCCACATACACTTCCTGAATGGGCTGCTGAAGGTACAGTCCGGAAAAACTCACCCTTCCGCCCTGATGCCAGCCCGCGAAGGAGAAGCGTTTGCCTATGGACATGTGAGAGGTGCTCACGCTGGGGCTCATGAACGAGGACTCGGAGGAAGGACCCGTCATGGCCCGGAGGAACAGTGGTCTGGGGTGTGGGTGGTCTTTTGAGCTTCGCCGGGTGGAAATGGAGGCCAGACGTCGCCTCGGAGGTCCTGGGGGTTCTGGTTCTGTGGACTGGGAGCGATTGAATTTGGCTAAAGTCTCCTGAGAGAGTGGCAGAGGCTGGTTGGACATGGTGAAGCAATCTGTGAGGAGACACATCAGTAAGTCAGAAAATGACTTTAATGTTACTGGTATGGTGGTGGTATAGTATGGTAGTGGTATTTTAATGACAGGTATTTTATTTATAGAGAACAGGAACATTCCCTTATCATTTGTTTCCAGCTATTTGTGCTATTAAAAGGAAAAAGACAAAAAGCAGATTTAGAGTGCATTAAAGTCTGTTTTCAGCAGTGTTTGTTCCTGAAATATTTTTAGCATAAAGATAAAAAACATCTCAAGTGAGCACACCATCACAAACTTTTTATTTTAAACAAAGTATATGGAATCTACGGTGGCCGAGAAAGGTTAACGCACTGCAATTTAAGAAAGCACATGCAATAACAGAAAACACCGGCAGATTAAGAAACGATCTTCATCAATTTCACAGCACACCTGTTACAAATTCTCACAACACAAACAACGGAAGAAACGCGCAGCAAGTTACTGAAACACAACGGAAGAAAATGCGCAGCAAGTTGATAAAAACACAACGGAAATGTTTCAAGAGGACCCAAAACATGACGGACACAGCTAAGATACGGATGTAGTTAATTTATTTAATAACGCAACATTTCAGTGGATCATTAATTAGACTGATAATTTACAAAAGACAACGGAATCGTGTAATCAGGATAATACACCTTTCAAAGACCACCAATCACTTCACTGAACAAGTCACGGCGTGTCCGTTTCTCAGCTGGGTCCCTCATGTTTTTGGGTCCTCTTGAAACATTTCTGTTGTGTTTTCAATAACCTGCTGCGCGTTTTCTTCCGTTGTGTTTTCAGTAACTTGCTGCGCGTTTTCTTCCGTTGTGTTTTCAATAACTTGCTGCGCATTTCTTCCGCTGTCTGTGTTGTGAGAATTTGTAACAGGTGTGCTGTCAAATTGATGAAGATCGTTTCTTAATCTGCTGGTGTTTTTTGTTATTGCATGTGCTTTCTTAAATTGCAGCGCGTTAACCTTTTTCGGCCACCATAGGAATCAGACAAGGTAAGACTAAAAATTTTAATGAGGGAAAGAATCAACCCCAAAAAAACAATCCCATTGTAGCATTGCAAATGATAGACAATGGTGAAATTTAAACTAATCAAAGTTACTGATTTATCTAGTTTATAGCTAAATATCTTCAAAAATATTAAAATATATTTTGAGAATGTCTCAAATACCTACATCAGTCACACTGCTTTATATGAATGGGTGAAATCATCTCTTTTGCTGTGTGTTGCTCACTGTGCACCACTGATTGTTGGAATTTTCTGTACATCATGATGGACAATGTAGTTTCTCTGAACAAATTCCACTACTGAGTAGTTGTAAAAATATGTTGAATTATAGTGAACAGAAGGGACCAACAGAGAGATATTCAATTGATAACTAACCACTGAGCGCACTATTTACAAGTTATTGTTAAAAATGAGGGTTTTTTTTATTGGCAGGTTCATAAACTTCAACCCCAGTCCAATCTTAAATACACAGTTGCAGCCAATCCAATCTTAAATACATAGTTGCAGCCAATCTAATCTTAAATACATAGTTGCAGCTTTGAAAGTAGCAGTAGTTTTTTATCAGTAATAATAATAATAATAATAATAATAATAATAATAATAATAATAATAATAAAAATAATAATAATACCTTTTATTTATAGGCGCCTTTCAAAGCACTCAAGGAAACCTTACAATATGTTACAGGTACATCATAAAATAGACAGAGGAACAATAAACGTATATTAAACCAGAAAATCATTCAAAGCAATCCTGAACAGAAAGGTTTTAACCCAGGATTTAAAATTGGAAATAGAGCCCACCTGACGAATATCTAACGGGAGGGAATTCCATAACTGGTGCTGTGCAGCTAAAAGCCCTGCCACCAAATGACCCTGATGTACTAAACTCAGATTTATTCACTTGTTGTATTCTTGTTGATTATGCCCAAAACTTATTTGAAATTGCAAGTGCAAGGATAAAGTATGCTTCTTCTTATTTCAATGTAAAATAAAAGCTAGAAGTGTGTCAGATAGAATTCCACATAAGCCATTACAGTGTAACAGTGATGAATAAGAACAAGCAAATTGGCTGATGAGTTTATGATATTTTTAACACTGCAGTAATTAAAAAAAACTGGTAAGAAAGGCTGAGAATCCTATTTGTGAAATCTGCAGTAAGTCATCAGGGCACAAAAGGCGTAATTTACTAAGAATTACCCACAGGATGATTGACTGTGTAAATGAGGTCGCATGAGTTCAAGAGTTTAAGTCGTAGATATAATTAGGAAGTAGGGCCTCAATATGCAATGAATAAATATTTTTTTCAATGTTAAATTTCTGTTAAACACATGCATTTCATGACTGAAATAAGGCCCTTGAGATTTTAATTCAAATAAATAAATAGGGAAGAAAAATATACCATTAAACTTCTGCTTGGAACTGCTCTACTCGAATAAAAGATTTCAAACGTTAGACATGTCCATTAAAATGACTAATTTCTTGTCTGAAAAATGCCCTTGAGACATTATTCTGTGAAAGAAAAATGCTTTTATGAATCTCTTTTGCTGAGGTTTTATTCTCATGATAACATTTCATAACCAAGAGGATATAAATTTCAGTTTGAACGGTTTATTCGCCCACACTCAAAGGAATGGTTTTGCAGACGCAGCTTGACTCCAAACCTTGAATAAATTGCATTTGATAGCAATTCAGAAGCATTCAAATTGATTTGAGCCGGGGCACCTGGTTTCATCTGTTTCTTGGAAGCCGACCCAAAGAGCTTCTCAAAGAGAATGAGGTGCTTTTAATGTACACGTTTCTTGATCAAAACAGTCAGGGAAGTTCCCACCTGTCTTTACCGTGAGATGTGGTTCAAGTCTTCAGACTGAGTCAATAGTGTATCACACCTCAGGTTCACTTCCCGCTTTTTTCTTTCTTTCCAGTACACAGTCTTTGCCACAACAACACTGTGGAGACATGATAAAACATTGATATACGACCACAATTACCATTGGGCAAACAGAAGAGTCACAGCGATTGATGAGTGTGCTTGAAACATGTTAAAATACAGGTAGTCTATGGGTAGAACCGAGAGTAAAAATGAGACATTCATGATTGAGTCACTAGAAAATAAACACAAGCTGTTGTACAACGTCAGTCCAAGAAACCCATTTAATGAGCACATCTTTACCGTCACATTCACATAATGATCAGTACCAATAAACAAACTAATCTGCCACTTGAGCCAGATGTTTTTAACAGGCTTTTACCAAAAACGCACACAGTGTTCCAATAGCTTAAAAATGCACTTTATTTACTTTTATTTTAAGTATCAGATTTTTTATATTTCCTAAAGGTCCCAGAATGAAAATGGATATACATAGCTGATTAGTAAGGGTCCAGCATAAGGAAATTACATACTTTGAGCCTTAAACATCATTGTTTACTTGTTCTCATGTAAATCCTGAGTGTAAAATCCTGGTGAAAACGTATAAAAAAATACTCTGACGGACTCTGCTGATCCACACAGGATCATTAAAATGCACATCCCAGGCACTGTTTTATTGGCCACAATATTTCCTAATGATATTACAACAATATTTTTTCATGATTTTATTCAGTTCAGGGAGACTAAAAAGAAACAGTTTTGTAAAGAAGATGGCCATACATGACCTTAAATAGGCAAATACTGATTAAATGTAGATTTTGTTAGTTTAACATGAAATTTGTCACGTTTTGTTTGTAATGAGGCAACAGACTCATGTACCCATTTGTTACAAGGCAACAAAAACATGTAAACTGTTGAGTGCAAGTTTTTACGTGTGTTTTTGTGTCATATCACCTAGCTCGTACTGTATGTGATTTTCTTGAGTGAAAAGATGCCAGTAAACTTGATAAAATTCATATTTATGCAAAGATGATATTATTTCCTGTCTATGTTTTCATATCGATTTTAAACAGCAATATACAACTCTTAATACATCATTGTAATTAGAGAGAGAGTGCTGGCACTGACATAAGCTGCAGAGTTAGACCATCGCTCATTAATATTCACGACCATTCCAAATATGGTCAAAACCTAGCTTTTCGGTCCTGTGCTGATAAATGAGCAAATAACCGAATTTTAGAACTTCCCAAACCACTTAATTACCATGTCAGAGAACAACTTAACTTATTGAATCAACTCTGTGGCACTTTTAACGTCTACAAATTTTGTCAGAAAAAAAAATACATTATACATAACAAAAATCCTAGAAATAAATATACAAATGTTATATATATAGATAAAATATAAAGATCTATAGATAGTTTGGAAGCAGTAAATGTGGTGAGTGGATTCAGTATATTAAAGATCTATTAAAAAAGCATTTACATAGAAAATCAATAGGTAAATTTCCAAAATTACTAATATTATAACTGAAGTCAAGATCAGAGACATCAAACTTAAAATAAGTGAAGTCTATTAAAACAGAACAGACGCATTAATATGACTGGCAAAATCATTGCAAAAAATCCACCAATTTATTTCTTTAATATGCATTCACTATCCCGGCTAATGTTACCCTAAATGTGCTTACCCTTTTAGAAGCTCCAGTAAAAAATGAATATTGCAGTATTCCAATGAACAGCTCTGTTCTCAAGTAATGTTGTCACTAAGTGGTTCATGCTCACTGTTGCGAGCGCATCTCTAAGCAGAGGCCGTAAATTATTGTCAAAATGGGCTACATAGGCAGGCGTGCTGAACAAGCCAGGCAATCATTCACACACAGCATTGAACAACCTGGATTTCTGCCACGAACTTACTTGTAGTCATGGAAAGCCTTTTATTTTAACCTTCCACAGTGGCCTGATTGGCTTATCAACTTAACAACTGTGGCTGATGTCCAGTGCATTTTTTTACCTATAACATATACTACCAGTTAAAAGTTTGGGATCAGAAAAAACTTTTCTGTTCACCATTGCTGCATTTATTTGGTCTTCCAAATTATTATATTATATTATATTATATTATATTATATTATATTATATTATATTATATTATATTATATTATATTATATTATATATTACATTAACTAATAATATAACTAATTTCTGTAAAATTGTAAAATATTAAAATTCATAATTTTTTTTTGTCTTATTGAATGTAGTGCTGTCGCCCCACAGCAAGAAGGTCGTTGGTTCGAGCCTCGGCTGGGTCAGTTTACATTTCTGTGTGAAGTTTGCATGTTCTCCCTGTGTTCGTGTGGGTGTCCTCCAGGTGTTCCGGTTTCCCCAGACAGTCCAAAGATATGCGGTACAGGTGAATTGGGTAAGCTAAATTGTCCGTAGTGTATGAGTGTGAATGTGTTTGTGTATGGATGTTTCCCAGAGATGGGTTGCGGCTGGAAGGGCATCCGCTGCGTAAAACAAATGCTGGATAAGTTGGCGGTTCATTCCGCTGTGGCGATCCCGGATTAATAAAGGGACTAAGCTGAAAAGAAAATGAATGAATTAATGCAGTTTACCTTTTTTTTTTAAATTCCTGTTATTTAAAGCATTTTTAATTTTTTTTTTTTTTTAGCATTATCAGTATTTAAGTCTTGAGTCTCACACGATCCATCAGCAATAATTCTATAATCTGCTTTTCATGAAACATTTACTATTGCTTTCATTGTTAAAAACTTTTGGGCTGCTTTATATTTGTGTACATATATGGCATTCCAAAGAACAATTACAAATGTATTTACTTTACTCATCAACACATTAAATTGTTGTTGTAAAGATATATTTTGCAATTTGTTCTATTTTTGTAATTTTGTAAAAATAGATATTTAAAATATATTCTGTTGTTTTGACCTTTTTCATAAAATAATAAAAGAATGTAAAATTTATCAGTTTCCACAAAACTATGAGACAAGAAAAAAGACGTTTCAGCATTGATAATTATAAAAATCATTGTTAATGATAGAGTAACAATAATAATTCAACATAACAGAACAACAAATTTTCATATTAAATATATTTTAGAAGGATCGCGTCAAACAAAAGACTGGAGTAAATTCAGTTTTGATTCAAATCGTTAGATTACCCTTGAGAACGCATGAAAATTTTAAACATTTACTTTTGAATCTACAGAATATTTCTGTTTTTGTAAAAAGTTCTGTTTTTGTATTTTTTTGATCAAACAAATGCAGCCTTGCACTGAAAAAAAATGATTCATTGGATTTACAAATTTTGTAAGGCAAGTGCAAATAAATTATATGGGCTGAATTTAAACAGACGAATTAAATTGAACATTACTAAATATAATTTGCTTGTTTAAATTCAGCCCATATAAATAGTTTGCTACCACTTGCGTCAAAAAAATTAGTAAATCCAATGAATCATTTGGTGGAAGAGACTTTTTGAAAGCAATACTTTTTCCTTATTTGGAAAATGTTTTGCAATATGGTTATCTCCCTGTTTCCAATAGTGCAATGGAACTGCATCACAAAGGGATTTAGTGTGTCCCACTGATCTCTTGTCTCATAGAGAGGAAAAGGTGCTGATCTCTGGTTGCCAGTGGGTGGTATCAGGCAGAGCCATCTGTTTCCATCTGTTTCCACTGCAATCGAGAGAAAAAGAGGCCTGCAGTCACGTTCAAACACAAGTCGTTCATGAAACGCACCTCTGACTCACGAAACCATGCCTAGATATCTTTTTAGAAAAGGATATCTCTTTGTTCCATGTGAGAATCCTATGAAAGGATCTCACAACTATCTGATGGACATTTCGGCGTTGTTGCAATAAATACATATTTTTCCACATGCTCAACCCTATTGTTCTTAGTCATGCGAAACACAAGGACAATTGTGAGGAAGTTGGAAATAAACAACAGATGTACTTATGCATGTCTGGACATGTTTCGAGCGAGGCATGTCAGAAAACTAGTGGAGTTTGAAAAGTGCTGTCAAGCAAAAAAAATACACAAAGTGGTGGCAGTTGGAAAGGCAAGACCCATGGGGCTACGGGGCAAACATAAATAAACAGTGCTTAAAGAGGGAGAACTTGTTTTTCTGGGAGTCTGTGAGCAGATAGTCATAGTACAGAGCTACTTCTGAAGAAAAAGGAGTGTTTGTCATCAAATGGTTTCCAAAGATTTAAGAATATGATATGATTGAAGCGATATTGAATTGGAGTGACGTTATTCTGAACATGATCAAGTCAATGTGAAGTTTACTTTTGAGCAAACTTTACAGAAAATAAATATTCTTTTCTGCTGGTAAACACTTTTAAACTGCCGCTGATCCATGGTGATTATGTAATATGTTTGTGTGGCCCTGTTTTTCCATCCTCTTTGATACAAAAATTAAATTTTTCTGTGAATTAAAACATAAACACTGACCCAGCTAACAGAGAATGTTCCAAAAGCTTTCAGTAATGTTACTTAAAAGTGTGTAAATATTAGCATGCAAAGTTATTCAAATAAAGTTTCTGGAACATTAAATAAAATTATTAAAATATTGTGACATATTTAAATTATATAAATATTTAAGTAACATTTTGATAACATTAATATAACATTCATTCATTCATTTTCTTTTCGGCTTAGTCCCTTTATTAATCTGGGGTTGCCACAGCGGGATGAACCACCAACTTATCCAGCATTTGTTTTACGCAGCGGATACCCTTCCAGCCGCAAGCCATCTCTGGGAAACATCCATACATTCTCATTCACACACATACACTATGGACAATTTAGACATGTTAGACACTATGGACATGTACCGCATGTCTTTGGACTGTGGGGGAAACCGGAGCACCCGGAGGAAACCCACGCCAACACAGGAAGAACATGTAAACTCCACACAGAAATGCCAACTGACCCAGCCAGGGCTCGAACCAGCGACCTTCTTGCTGTGAGGCGACAGCACTACCTACTGCGCCACCATGTCGCCCTAATATAACATTATATTAACATTCATTCATTCATTCATTTTCTTGTCAATTTAACCTACCCAATTCACCTGTACCGCATGTCTTTGGACTGTGGGGAAAACCGGAGCACCCGGAAGAAACCCACGCAACCACGGGGAGAACATGCAAACTCCACACAGAAATGCCAACTGACCCAGCCGAGGCTCGAACCAGCGACCTTCTTGCTGTCAGGCGAACGTGCTACTCATTACGCCACCGTGGTGCTATATTAACATATAATTTTAAAATAACCTCTTTAGTTATTTAAAAAAAAAAAAAACTAGACGTTTTGAATGTTCTATTAACCTCCCACAATAATGTTTTTAGAATTTACAGAGAACATTGGGGAAATGTTCTAAGAACATTAATATTGTTTGTTTGTTTTGTTAGACTTCATTAATCCCAAAGGGAAATTCATGTCACAGCAGTGTTCTCCGTGCTAAAAATAGATAAGATAAATTACATGTATATAAAAAACAATAATATTAATAAAATTACATTCACACTGCACACCTTAGTTTTAAACAACAAATAGACACTTGTCCATATCTAATGCTATTACAATTCGATCTCAGTGGTAGCAGCTTTATTTGCGAAGCGAAAAGAAAAGAGCTTGGGTGAATTCCTTTTTTTTTTTTTTTTTTCTTTGGTTTTTGGGACTGGAGTGCCGAATTGAAGAGCTTGTGCAAAGATATAAAAATGAAGTGGCATTGCTTTTGGGCTTAAAGTGGAAAAGGTCAAAAGTAAGAGTAGAAAATATATGGCTAAATTGTAAAAATCAGACTTGTAATCTGAAATGTAGTTTGTCAAACAATCTACTTAGATTGTTGAAAAGGTCTCAGCTACAATAATACAAGCATAATTGTTTCAAGTACTGAATCACATGTATTTATTTAAAGTGTGTTCTTTATTTTAATTTAGGCCAAACACAATGTAACTTCATGTAAATCTTGTGATAATTCTAAATATATTGCTAAAGCTACAATACACCTAGGATCTGATCACTTCATGATAATGATAATGTTGATGATGATGAAAATGATGATGTCATTTGAAAACATTAGTAAATTGATCCAAAAGAAACAGCACCTCAGGTGGGTGGAGACCCATTAGGAACTGTTTTATTGCAAGAACACACTTGTAATGGATTGATCCCTCAGACTGACAGCTCTTGCATTTAGCGATCAACATGAAATAAAAGAACACAACACAACATGATCGACTCTCACCAAACACACATTTTATGCAAAAATAATTATTTATTTCTGCAAGGTGACAAAAACATTGCCTGTTTTGTATTTCAGTGCGTTTCCCAAAACTGATCTGATTGGTTGGACCAGCAGTCATCTGAGTGGTTCAGTGGCCTCTCTGTAGCCTCGCCACTGGTCAGCATAATCTAGTTCAACACGTGAATTAGATGCACGTGATTGATTGAGTTAATAGCACACAATGTGAAATTCAGCACCAAGTTTAACGTTTTTATCTGTATCCGACATCCGGAGAGCTCTAGTGTTACACAATTTAAATACTATGTAGTTCAGGTCTAATGATGTCACCCAGTTGAAAGATTTAGAGTCTCAGCCTGTATTTAATCAGGAGCTGAAATAACAGAGACCTTTTGTCAACCAAGAGAAAATCCTTTAACTAAGACCTTTAACTGTATAATTGGATTTTTTTTAAGGGACAGTTTTTCATTTATTCACTATCTCCAACTTAAATGTCAAAACACAAAACTCACATTCATGAACAGTTTTTTTTTAAAATAGTAAATTGTTAATTGAAACAACTGGCCTTTGGGGCATTTTTTAAGCTTAACAGCAAACTCAATAAATGGACGTTTTTAATTAACATAAGCATTGTATTCCACAGATAAAACCCATTTGTGTTTGGAATGACATGAACAACATGGTTAAAATGTTTATATTAAAGTTATATTAAGATACTGATGAAGTTGAAGTTGTAAATTCTTCATAGTCAAAATATATTTAACTTCTGATTTTTGGGTGGAAAGATTATCATAACAATATAATTATGTTTTCCCCAAAATATTAAAAAATAATATATAATAAAAAGTTACACTACAGATAAGGTTACTTTTTCTGATGAAGTTTTATCTTCTTAGTCAAAATATGTTTCACCTCTGATGTTTAGGTGTAAGTTTATCATAACAGTTGGACAATTGAAGAACATAATTTACAAAACATTAGACAAAGACATTCTTACTTTTAAGAATATTTAATACATTGTTTTAAAAAACAGACAAATTAGCATTTTGACCCATTATCATACCAAAGTATTCTTTCTTTGCATTATTCAAGACTTACACTGATGCATTTTTCATTGACTTTAATCATGGTATCAGATTAACTTCTTTTCTTAATCACAATCAAATGCACAGGGTTCATATTCTGAACACAAGTGTGTGCGTAATATAGCATGCAGACCCCTATGCTGTATGTACATATATATATATTTAAATATTTACTTGTATAGCGCTTTTTACAATAATTATCCAAAGAAGCTTCAGGAAAGGTGCACATCATTACATTAGTCAAAATCAGAAAAGTAAAAGTGTGTATAGTATATAAACGAATGTATAAACTATATGGTGTCTTTTTAAAAGAAATAATATTCATTCTTTCATTTTCTTTTCGGTTTAATCCCTTTGTTAATCAGGGGACGCCACAGCAGCATGAACCGCTAACTTGTCCAGCATATGTTTTATGCAGTGCATGCCTTTCCAGCTGCAACCCATCACTGGGAAAATAAATAATATTTACATGTAATTATCAATGAAGAGTGTTTGTGTATTGATTGTTTGTTGTCTTTTGACTTCGAGCAGGGTTGGGATCATCCCTTTTAGTAAAGGGTGACATAATTTGTATGATGTTCTTTCGACATTCCACTAATTAGTAAAACACTACAGACTCATTTACATATTATTTGAGATACGAAACATTACAGGAATTTCAAGAGAACGTACATTCTAAAGATAATTCATTCATTTTCATACATTGGATTTTTTTTTGCTACCACTATAATAAATCACTTTCACAACACAACACTAGACGTGATTGTAACTTTTTTTTCCCTTTAAAATGTACTTTGATATGATTGACTACAATAAATTAGGCCAATTAGTATTTTGTAAACTGCCAGTGACTTTTATAATATATATTGTTTTTTTCCTACTATGGATGTCAATGGCAGCTTTTCCCAACATACCTCAGAATATCTTGTTTTGTGAACAGAAGAAATAAATTCCTAAAAGTTTAGAACCCCTTGAGTGTGAGTATATGGTGAGGACATTTTCATTATTAGGTTAACTATTTTGGGTGTCACAGTGGCGCAGTGGGTAGCACGATCCCCTCACAGCAAGAAGTTTGCATGTTCTCCAACTTGTTCATGTGGGTTTTCTTTGGGTGCTCCAGTTTCCCCCACAGTCCAAAGACATACGGTATAGGTGAATTGGGTAAGCTAAATTGGCTGTAGTGTATGTGTGTGAATGCAAGAGTGTATGGGTGTTTCCCAGTGTTGGTTTGCATCTAGAAGGGCATCCGCTGCATAAAATGTGCATATGCTGGATAAGTTGGCGGTTCATTCCACTGTGGTGACCCCTGAGTAATAAATGGACTAAGCCGAAAAGAAAACGAATGAATGAATGAGGTTGAATATTTAGAAAAATAGTTAAAAAGAAAAATCAAACATGGCACAAAACATTTTTTATAATGAATTAGAACACTGAAAATAGAGCTGAAGTATGGGACTGTCCCAGGTAAAACTGGATGTCTGGTCACCCTAAATAAGTGGAGCCTTGGTGAACAGAAGTGAAAAAGTAATACTGATTAAATCCAACCCAAAAGCTTGTAAACCATGACGGA
This sequence comes from Danio albolineatus, assembly GCA_903798035.1. Taxonomy (NCBI): domain Eukaryota; kingdom Metazoa; phylum Chordata; class Actinopteri; order Cypriniformes; family Danionidae; genus Danio; species Danio albolineatus. The sequence goes on along the minus strand of CAIGQQ010034181.1, from coordinate 4,356,684 downwards.
AGTATGAATTGAAAGTCTCACTTTTTAACTCGCGCATCTGACTTGTTCTCATAAATATCCCACAGCTCTCATAACCTGACGGTGTGTTTGTTTGAAGTTTTGAGTAAGCCTGTGTGAGTAAAAAGTAACAGTAAAAGCAGGGGTGCATTTCTCACTCTGACTGAGCAATCCACTGTCACCCACTTGCCAGTATTTCCATATTCGGTCGAAGAACCAGTGAATCACATACGGATTAAACCACAAAAAAATGGAGGCAGACGGGAGTTTTTGTTTCCTTTTGACAGCTTCCTCCATTTCCTTGGCTTAGCCTCACAGTTTCCCTTCCCTTCCCTTCCCTGCCCCCTCTGACCGAGAGTCGCTGCTGAGTAACACAAACTGTGACTCTGTGGCCCAGGTGATTTCACTCATATGATCTAGCGTGTGTAAGTAAACCGAGAAACCCTTATATAAACACTGCATGTGAAGGGAGAGCTAATAGCTCATAGCGTTTACTTGCATCAGAACTATTAAAGACACAGTACATCCCCAAATAATGACAATTCTGTCCTCGTGTTTTTCCAAACTCGTGACTTTATTTCTTTCGCCAGGGACATTATTTCATACAGGGACAGTGAATGGGATCCAGTGTTGGGTTTGAACTCCAGTGACTTCCATTCAGTGAGGACAGTAACAATTCAGCACAATTTTTTACTTGACTACTGTACTTATAGATCACATTAAATTAAAATAAAGTTTTTTAGATAGCATCATTATTATTTGTTTTTACGATGTCTAATAGCTTGTGTGCCCCAATAATTTGCATTTATAAGACATAAAACTGATATAAACATGCAAAGCTTGTAGTTTGTCACTTCAAATGATTAAATCTTTTTAAAAGGATCAATGATTTTATTCATGTCAGCTCATACCACAGTTTCTCATTATATTATAACCAATCAAATACTCTCTACTGTCTGACAAGCCCCGCCCCTTCAAGACATGTCTCATTTGCTTTTCATTTGATGCACCTGAGCTCAACCCTACTCACTGGCAGAGCTGTGACAAAACAAACGCTATTGGCTGTTTATAAAAAGGGGAGGAGCTACACTTTTCCACCCTCTCTTCGTGTTTTGAGATTTGAGATTACATCAAACATTGAATAAAATTGCATATTTCGAAGCACTTCACGGGACCTTTAAGTATTTGTACTTTATCGGAGTATTATTATTATTTTACTTCACTGCATTCCAAAACAAAATACTGTACTTTTTACTCTACTACATTTTCTCGAATGAATCTGAGTAAAAGGTCATTTTGAAAGGAAGAAACTGTCACTTTGCCAGGCATGTGATGGCAGTTAGCAAGCAGTTAATCTTTTAAATTTGTTCACGAATTGACTGAACATTTAATTTGTGAACTTGACTGACATCTGTTCATCGGAGTCAACAACTCATTCAAATGACCGATCAGAGTGAGTCTCCAGTAAATGATTCACGGATTCAAATGACCGTTCAAAGTGAGTCTCCAGTAAATGATTCACTGATTCAAATGACCGTTCAGAGTGAGTCTCCAGTAAATGATTCACGGATTCGATTGACCATTCAAAGTGAGTCTCCAGTAAATGATTCACAGATTCAAATGACCATTCAGAGTGAGTCTCCAGTAAATGATTCACGGATTCAAATTTTTCGCACTTCTAAAATTTTAAAACTGAATTTTATATACCATTTGTTTGTTTGTTCGTTTGTGAAATGGTGATGAATGCAAATTATTTGTTTATTCTATTGACCTTATTCTAAAATGAGGAAGTGCACTCATTTTGTGATTGTTTAAGAACTTCAAGTTTAGTTGCCTATGGGAGAAATGACTAGGAACTATAAACCGCAGAAAACAGTCAAACAACTTGCTCTACAAACAAGTGTGTGCATGACTATACAGTACAGACTGAGTTGAATAATATTATAAGAAAATATCAGTTTGCAACATCAAGCAGCGTAACGAGCTGTTTTTAACGTCTAAAAATGAATAGAAGTGAATGAGACCGGAAGTCTTAAGCCAAAGAGATTCCAATGGCTGTGTCCGATCATAATCGAAGAATAAGGTAAATAGGCAGGTGTGAGTACACTGTAAAAAATGTACCACACAATCATTTTGTGTTCAGACAACATGAAGGAATTAAGTTAGCTTATTATTTTTTTTTACAAATTGAAGTGGATTAAACATAAAACAAGTTGCCCCACAAAAAACTCAAGTTTGTTGATGTTTCCAAAAAAATAATAATAAAATTTCAATGTTTCAGCTCATTTTTAATATGTAGTTTGAAAAAACAGCAAACACATTTATTTGAGTGTACTCCATAACCAAAATGTAGCAAAATAGTTGGCTACAGGATTTGTTTTGTGTAGACACAAATTATTTCTTTAAAAGGGACCACCAAATACTGCACTGGAGTGCATAATACAGCATATTTGGTCATTTTTGTGCGTCCATGGGAATGTGGATCATTTAGCTGTTTGCTGCCAAAACTTTTCATAAATGTAAGGGAATTTCTGTTTAAATTTTTAAGTACGCTGTTTTGACTAATGCCCATGTCACTAACTACTGGCCTGACATGCATATCACAGCATTTTTAGTCATTTTTGTGCATCCACGTGAATGAGGAAAACCTTTCAATGTACATTGTTTTGGTGTAGCAAAAACATACACTTTGCCATAAACTGATTTAAGTCTTAATATTTTTATAAAAGATTATGTTAATTACTTAGCTGAATAAATGTAAGACATTTAGGCTCCAGTGCACTTTAAACTTATTGAGTGGTTGAGAACCATAATCATGAGCTAAAAGACAAAGACTAGATGTCACAAAAAGTCCATTTAGAATTTTATGGCATTTTAAGGAAAACCTCATGGTAATCTACACAAAGGAAGTGGTCAAACTTAGTGAAAGAGCGATTGCTGATGTTTAGCGACTGGATTTAATTAGTAACTTCCTCTGTTCCACCACATGGCGGGACTCTGAAGACCAAACAGGGCCTTGTCTGCTGGCTTGTTCAGTGTTTCCTGACAAAAGCCTGGATTGTATGGGCGGTGAGAGAAGGGGGATGTTGTGGGCTTCCTCTGGACAGGGCAGGGCCAGATAAACAGCGCTTTGTATGTAAGACTGAAGAATTTTCATGGAAAGCCCCCATAGTTTGTCTCAGCAAAAAATATATAATAATAATGAGGGCACATTTGTTTGTGAAAAACGGCCTGTCGTTAAACCAGTTTACAATCAAGTGTGAATGGACTGATTCATGTATAATTGGTCAAGTGTGTAGCAGCAACTTCCTTTTCAGTCCTATTATTCTGTGTTGCACAAGTGATGAAAGTCCCACTGTGGTAAGTCAGACTGTTGTTTAACTTTTAACACTGTTTTCTCAGGATTTCGGTCAATGCTGTCGCCCTGAAGACTGATTCGTTTGGCTCTGCTTTGACTTTCAGGATCTGATGTGTCAGCAGCAGGGCTATTCGATCAAAACATTAACTAATGGGATCAATATTGCAGGCAAGACGTCTCTGTACAGCAGCCAAGGATGTGGACTCCTTTTACTGCTTGTTGTTCATTGTTGCTTGAGGTTCTCACTACTACGTTTTCAGATGCACAAAATGCATTAAAATAAATGTACTGTAGTCAAGGACAATATTTTTCAAATATATTTTAGCCAAGAAACACATGAGAAGAAAATTTGAAATATATGTATGTATGTGTGCATATATATATATATATATATATATATGTATGTATGTATGTGTGTGTGTGTATATATATGTATGTGTGTATGTGTATGTGTGTATATATATATATATATGTGTGTGTGTGTGTGTGTAAGTGTTAGCTGAATATATGTTTTAGCTGATATATTATTGCACAACAAGTTTTTTTTGTTTGTAGTGAGGCCATTTATTCATATAAGAAATAAATAGGTATTTCTTTTAATCATAATTATGACTTAAAATTTAAAATGTTTACATACTAGGTACAACGATGACCTCAAATGAGAGTTATAATAATAATAATTCCTTACATTTATATAGTGCTTCTTATATTTTGCGCCAGACCGCACACCACACACCAGCTGATTGGTGGAGAGGAGACAGAGTGATGAAGCCAATTATGATATGGGGATGGTTAGGGGCCATGATGGACAGAGGCCAATGGGCAGATTTGGCCAGGATGCCGGGGTTAAACCCCTACTCTTTTTCGAAGAACATCCTGGGATTTTTAACGACCACATAGAGTCAGGACCTCGGTTTAATGTCTCATCCGAAGGACGGCGCTCACTGAGCAGTATAGAGTCCCCATCAACGTACTGGGGCATTAGGACCCACACAGACCGCAGGTTGGGCGCCCCCTGCTGGCCTCATTAACACCACTTCTGACAGCAACCAAGCTTTCCCATGTGGTCTCCCATCCAGGTACTGACGGAGCGCAGTCCTGCTTAGCTTCATGTGAGAGTTGCAGAGAGCTAGCTGCCGGCATGAGATAAAGAGGTACATTTATTATTTATTTCATAATTATAGCTTTTAAAGTCATAATCAATTTTGTCATTTTTTACTTTTAAGTCATAATTAGGACCAGAATCATGTTGATTGCGACTTATTTTAACTTAAATTAGGAAGCATTACGTATTGAACTCTTAATATGCCAAAGTCAAAATTATGACAAAATGGTCTATATTTTTATTGCGCTCTAATGTTATACAGACAGAAAATATTTCAGAGAAAAGACCGATTTCTCATATGCTCTGATTCAGATTGCTGACGCAGTCTGTTCATTAATAACTATGTGTAACATGACACATGCATGGCTGCTCTTTGCTTAAACTGTGCATTATTAATAACTTATTGTCAGCATCATCCGCTCCCGTTCACCATCTGGACTGGAAATATATCATTGTGACGCAAATGGAAATATGATTGTTATTAATATAAAGGTAATCAGAATGCTTTTCAAAATGAATGCTTTCGTCTTGTTTTTCCAGTCAAAACGAACAAACCCAAAATGAGAGGACAAGCAAACAGCTTTGAAAGGTTTCAAAAGTGCAACATCTGTCCTTTGACTTTAAGCTTTTTCATTGTCTTTCTTTGAACAGTCGCTCTTTACAGGCTCAGATATGATGGCAGACCAATAAGGCATTCCAGAGTAACAGATAGGGGGATTTTCCCAAAACATTCCCTGCTGATTATTATGGCAGCCTGGATCCCAGATGCACCTCACAGCAGCACTAAAGCCAAAGGCCTGAAGTCTGAGCATAAATACAGTGGTGGATTTATGTTTCTCCTGCGTGTTTAGACAAAGAGATTTACTTCTGGAAGACACTACTCTTTGTACTTTGCCTCAAAGTTAAAGTACAAAGTTTTTGTTTGACATCCATATTTTATCACGCACACAAAGCATGATATCTTGTTTTGGTGAGTCAAAGCAGTCGTACACTATTGAATTTTAGTGAATAATCTAAAAGTCCCCTAGACATCTGGGTCATGTAGCGTAAAATCGGGGGCTCGTCCGGGATCACATGTCCAATCAAGGCAGGGCTACTGAGAAGAGACAGGACAGGAAGGAAGAGCAAGAGGGAACTCAGCAGCACAAAGGGGGTAAAAACACATACTGCCCTCCAACACATCCTCAGGTGTGACAGTAATTTGTGACATTGTTTGTCTAATTAGAAGCTTTGACATTTGAGATAATATGCAGTTCTTTTAACTGATGATTATTCTCACTCACTTTCCTTCAGCTTATTCGCTTCTTTATCAGGGAACCACCAGTTTTACCCTGCGGATGCCCATCCTGAGAATACAACCCTCAGTGCTGGCAAACACACTTACACTTGATAATTATTCATTCATTAATTTTCCTTAGGCTTAGTCTCTCATTAATCAGGGGTCGCCATAGCGGAATGAACCGCCAACTATTTCAGCAAATGTTTTACACAGCAGATGCCCTTCCAGCCACAACCCAGTACTTGAAAACACCTATACACACGCTTATATACACACACAATCGTACACTACAGCCACTTTAGTTTATTCACCTGTACCGCATGTCTTTGGACTGTGGGGGAAACCGGAGCACCCAGAGAAAACCCACACAAACACTGAGAGAACAAGCAAACTCCACAGAAATGCCAACTGGCCCAGCCGAGACTCGAACCAGCAACATTCTTGCTGTGAGGCGACAGTAATAATATATTTATAATAATAAATATATATTATTATATATATTTATAATAATAAAGTAGGACAAAGTAGCTAAACCAGTGCCTTTTATACTAGATAAATTTGCAGATTTTGTTTTAAAAAATAAAAATATTGTTAAAATTACTTTCTGAGTATTTTTGCAACAGCTGATGATCAGTAAAAACAACAACCAATTAGCAGCTCAAACATAAAAATTAGCAAATAACAAAAATTCACCATTCTGAACAGTTTGCATCACAAAAACAATATTCTATTTGTATTTTTTTCCTTTCCGATGTTACTTTTTTATTGTTTTTTAATGTAAATACATGTGACCATTATCCTTGTGTCTTTTGAAGTGTGACCAACATGTTTTTAGATGCCGTGCCAAGTTGAAAGATCTTCAACTTTCACATGCTTCCTGCAAATGGTCAGTCTTGCATATAAGATTACCAAAACAAACATTTTTTTTCAGTGGATTAACTTGCACGGATTAATGATTTACCTTAAGTCTATTTCATTATTATCATGCCAACTGTAAACTAAAAAATCTAGGCAACAATCATAATGGCAAATCAGTTTTGTAATGTGCCAGTTACAAACATTGAAACAAAGACAGAAAGTTTATATTTCTCAATTCTGATTTTTGTCCTCATAATTCTACATGTAAAGCTATAGTTACAGTTTTAACAATAGCTATGTTTTCATCCAAAGATGCGAAATAAATGTATGCGCAAAACTGGATTATTGCATAAAAGACGTGTGAATAAAGCAGCGTTTCCATCCAATGAGTCAAAGAGAATAAAATCATTACTTCTTGATAAACTAGCACCAAATGTCAACAGTAAAGACAGAATTTGCTGCGTTAGGAGAAGCTGTTTGAATATTTTTCTTTATTTAATAATTTAATTGCACCTCAGAAGACAATGCTGACGTGTAATGAACACGTGGTGGCATTTGAAGTCATCAGAGCACAGACACTCTTGACTGTTCTGGAGGTGATTGATAATATAATAACACTAATATTGAAAGGTTTAAGGCGTTTTAGAATGACCGAAATAATTTAATCATCACATGATCTCTTATAACAAAATCACATGACTTTAATGTGCACACTGGAATTTGTTCAGTAAAAGTGTTTCCATTGTAGTTTATGCGCATCTTTTCTTATCAAAAAAAATGTATACTAGTTATGCGCATATGTTTTTTTTATGCACATTTTTTGAATGTATACGCATCTTGGCGTTTCCATCAACCAATTTTTTTTATGCGCATATGCAAAATGCACATAAAAATAGTTGGATGGAAACATGGCTGCTGTAATATCGTCATCAGTTATTATAACCTATTTAACTTGAAAGTATGGTTCATCCAAAAAAGAAATTCAGTAATCATCCTCTATTTTTATGTTGTAGACATGTTGTAGACAGGTGGGCAAACTCGGTCCTGGAGGGCCGGTGTCCTGCACAGTTTAGCTCCAACACTAATCAAACACGCCTACTTATAGTTTTTTTAGTGATCTTGAAGACACTGATTAGCATGTTCAGGTGTGTTTGATTAGTGTTGGAGTTAAACTGTCCTTCAGGACCGAGTTTGCCCACCCCTGTTGTAGACAAAGGAAGATAATTGGTAAAATGCTGGGCAAAAACAGCCATTGACCCATAGTGTTTTTTGGTCTTACCATATATGTCAATGGCAGAACATTCTTCAGAATATCTTCCTTTGTACTCAACATAAATAAATTCATTTGAATAAATGGTGTGGAAATGTTCATTTTTGGGTGAACTATATCTTTAATATGTCTCAATGTCTGATTAAAAAAACAAGTGAATTCAATACTTGCAAGAATATTAGCCACTTCAAGAGAGGTGTTTTTCCTAAAATCATCTCCTCATCGCTAACCGCTACTGTTATTAGCTAGACACAGTCAGTTGTTGACTTCTGAGCTGTTGTTTGACTGAAGCATGTGGGTGTTTATGCTTGATCTGTTGCCGGGGTATTTCAGAGGTGACATTCAGAGCAGTGGAGCTCACTTCAGCTTCTGGAGGTGTGCAGCGTAATCGAGGGAGCACTTCACAGTGAGAGGCAGGGGGAGGTGAGACTGTGGGTGGAGGATGAGTGCTATACTCAGTCAGAGGAAAACCCAAACGGGGCCTTACCTGACAATAATAATAATAATACAGGAGGCAGTGATGAAGAATAAGGTGTTCTTAGTAAGAGTACAATAAATCTGGTGGTTAGCAAGGCCACAGAGAGAGAAGAAAAATCCAAATATTTTTATTCTGGAATTTATGTTTTTAAAAAAACAAAACAAAAAACCATAATATATTACAATATATGGCAACAGGATGGCTCAGTGTTTCTGTGTGGAGTTTGCATGTTCTCTCTGTGTTGGCGTGGGTTTCCTTCAGGTGCTCCGGTTTCCCCCACAGTCCAAAGACATGTGTTTTAGGTGAATTGAATAAACTAAACTGGCCTTAGTGTATAGAATGTGTCTGAATGAGAGAGTGTATAAGTGTTTCTCAGTACTGGGTTGCAGCTGGAAGGGCATCCTCAGTGTAAAATATATTCTGAAATCATTCCATTGTGGCGACCCCTGATAAATTACCATATATTATAAGGTAGCTGTAAAATATGCTTAAATAAGCTTAGTTTGTTTTTCATTTAAGATGTCATGACCAGAAGTGATAAAGATGTATATAAAATAAATAAAAATGTTTTCATTTTTTTAGAAAAATGAAAGAATGGTGTGGGCACCACGGTGGCCTAGTGGGTAGCACGATCGCCTCACAGCAAGAAGGTCGCTGGTTCGAGCCTCGGCTGGGTCAGTTGGCATTTCTGTGTGGAGCTTGGATGTTCTCTCTGTGGTTGCGTGGGTTTCCTCCGGGTGCTCTGGTTTCCCCCACAGTCCAAAGACATGTGATATAGGTGAATTGGGTAAGCTAAATTGTCCATAGTGTGTGTTTGTGAGTGAGAGTGTGTGGATGTTTCCCAGAGATGGGTTGCAGCTGGAAGGGCATCCGCTGCGTAAAACAAATGCTGGATAAGTAGGCGGTTCATTCCGCTGTGGCGACCCCGGATTAATAAAGGGACTAAGCCGAAAAGAAAATGAATGAATTAATGAATGGTGTTTATTTAATGTATCTAAAATAGTGATATTTTTATTTAAATTAATACATTATTTTTAATGTATATAATTTAATTTATTAATAGATAAGCAAATACATTTTTAAAGATTTACATTGCATGATTTAATTTTAATTTAAAAATGTTAAAATTTCAGTGAATACACAATTTGTTATTGTTTAAATAAATAAATGAAATGAGTTTATTTTAAATAACAATTTATAATAAATAAATAAAAGTTTATTAAATTTATGAATAAATAGATTTATTAAAAATTAGAACGTTTAATACAAATATATAATGTATCCATTTTTATTAAGTGCACAAACAAATATTGCATTTTTATACACAGCTAAATCCTCTGAGTAAAATGTACTCAGTTTAGATAGTATTTGGTCCCTCTCTAAATTGAGTTAAAGTTACTCAAGTTAATGAGACGATGAAAGGATTAATTAGGTGATGATTAAGCACTGATGATGAACACCTGCTGATAATAAACAGAAACACAGAAGAGAGAAACAAAACAACAACTTCAGTCACAGCTGATGAAATCAGCTGAAATATAATACATTGTATCTCTCAAAATCTCAGCAAAGAATCATTAAGCAACTCCACAAACAGCAGCTTTACTTATCAACCTGTTTGCCATTATTTAAAGAGGGACCAAATACTATGACAAATAAATACCTAGAGGATTTAGCTGTGTAAATAATACAAAAAATAAATGTAGTTTTAAAAAGAATAACGAATGTATTTCTTAAAAAATAAATACAAAGAAACATAAAAGACATATCATTTTAAAATTATGTATTTAATTTGTAACTAACTAAATAAATAACTTAATAAATTATGTATTTGTTTTCATTAAAAATTTAATCTATTTTCTAAATAAATCAATAAAAAAGCAAACAAAAAGCAGGCCTAATGTCTTATGAGCGTGGAATGTAAGACAAGTCTCTTCCCATTTTTCAGTAAGGTCGGGACTGCTCCGTGCCTGTCTCTCCAAAAACTCCCCTGTTCCTCAGAGTCATAAACCAGACATCTCTCAACCCTCTGCTGCTCATTCTTCTATAGTGCAGGAAAAAAAGCAACTAAAGAGATCAAGAAACCTGCTGGGGAATTTATTTGACTATCTTTGCTTATGAATAAAGCATGAAAACAATGCTAAAATGTTCTCTGCTTTAACCAACCATACATACTGATTTTGTGTTACAGGACTCTGCCAAAACCAAACTATAATGGACAGCTGATTAATTAATGGATGTAATTTCCACAAACACAGTGTGTTAAGCACCCGTTTCATGGATTTTCCGTGTATATATTTTCCCCTCAGCATTTCCACTCCTACATTGAGCTCAGTATACAGATGTTTCTATAGGTTTGTTTTGAGTGTGTTTGCGTGAGACGGTGCAAAACCCTACGTAATTTTATCAAGCTGATAACAATCACAATTCTAACCAGTTAAACCCTCAGCGTGTCAACAGTAAACTAATACCGAAACAACAATATAACCCCCGTCAGTCCCACACAGTGGAAATGTCCAGTCATGTGTTACTGAGAGGTGTTACTGTACCTGACCTGACATTTCGGCCTATGTGTGTGTGTGTGTCCTGACCTTATGCGTTATAATAGTGTGATGTTAGCATCATGCTAAGATAATGGCACAGCACTAATAAACTCTAATAACAAATATTAGATAGTCTATTTAGAGTCCTTTTTGTTGACTTATTCACTAACATTAAACCTATATACTGTACAGTTGAAGGCACAATGATTAGCCCTCCTTTGATATTTTTTTCTTCAAAATATTTTGTTGTATTAAGTGATGTTAAACAGAGCAAGGAAATTTACATAATATTTCCTATTATAATGTTTTACTTACTGGAAAAAAAGTCTTTATTATTTGTTTGTCTGGAATAAAAGCATTTTATTATTATTATTATTAGCCCCCTAAATATTTTTTATTAGCTAAAAACAAACCACTGTTTGTAACAAGTTATCAGTAACTTGCCTAATAACGTAACTTTACCTAATTAAACTAGTTAAGCCTTTAAACAACATTTAAGCTGAATAAAATCTATTATTAAAACTACTATGTAAAAAAATCTCCCTGTAACAACACTTGGGAAATATATTTAAAATATACAGTTAAAGTCAGAATTATTAGCCCCCTTTGAATATAAAATATTTCCCAAATGATATTTAACAGAGCAGAGAAATTTTCACAGTATGTCTGGTAATATTTTTTTCTTCTGGAGAAAGTCTTGCTTGTTTTATTTTGGCTATAAAAGCAGTTTTAAATTTTTTAAAAGCCATTTTAAGGTCAAAATTATTAGCCCTTTTAAGCTATTTTTATTTCCGGCAGTCTACAGAACAAACCATCATTATACAATAACTTGTCTAATTACTCTAACCTGCCTCGTAAACACAATTAACCTAATTAAGCCTTTTAAATGTCAATTTAAGCTGTATAGAAGTGTCTTGAAAAATACCCAGTAAAATATTATTTACTGTCATCATGGCAAAGATAAAATAAATTGGTTATTAGAAATGAGGTATTAAAACTATTATGTGTAGAAATGTGAAAAAAAAAATCACAAAATCTTCTCTCCATTAAACAGCTATTAACCCAGCTAAAGTAATTTGTTGTGATTTGGTGATTGTGACATAAATTCATTCTACATGATGTAAAGAATATTGTGTGAAAATATAACCTTGATATCTGTAATATTGACAGAGTTAGGCTTAAAAAATTGCTTAATTTCAGACAAAAATTCTATAAATCAATTTTTAGAAAATCCAATTTAAGCAACACTCCTGAACCAAAATGATCAGATAAAGCTATAGGTGGGTTAAAGCTTGAGACAAACTTCCCTGCAAATTCCTCACTAGCTTTGCCAAAGTAAGTCTTGCTCATCATTCTCCAAAAATTATCCGCTGTTTGACATGTAATAATTTAGGTAGGGCTGGGCAAAATCAAAACATAGCCTAAATCAACATTGAGAGCCTATAATCGATCAAATTTGTCCAGGGCATTTATTTTCCATACAGCGTGTGGAGTCACATGACCCCGCTGTTTATACTTCTACTTCAAGCGTATGGTCCAGCGCAGCCTTCATGCTGTCTATACCCTTCACCGTGGCTGCCGCTGACACTTATGTACACTTCACAAAGAATGTTAGTACATGTTGTGACGATGCACAGAACAAGCTCTTATTATTGGTCGGCTTGATAGTTGTGACGCGTGGGAAGCAGGGAGAGCAGCGAGCCCATTGTAGCGAGTGCTTACGAGTGTGTTCAGTCCCAGTCCCATGGAGGAGCTCCAGTTGAAAACATTTGTGTTAAATTATGGTTAAAGTTGTTGCACGTCTGCCGGTTTCTGCCTCTGAATGAGCGAGTTTGAGCTACTTGATTTATCTACTCTGATTTATACTTCTGCATCCACTTTGAAGCCACATCTGATCTCTAGTCAAGCCTTATGCCTAGTTGAGACTGCATGATTTTAGCCCCGATTTTGACTCGCCGACAGGTTTTGAGAAATTGCCGACAAATGCCTGAAATCACAGGCAAATCAGTGCTCGTGCACGCAAGTGACAGTCACACAATATGAACTATCAAAGACGCGATGCGAGAGAATCGCCGATGAGTCGCCGATGCCCGGGAGATATTTGGCGTGCTGAATATCTGGAGCTGTCGGCGACTCAAATCATGCAATGTGAAATGGGTTTAAACAAAGCAGCGACAAAACACTAGCCCAGATAATCATGCAGTGTGAAAACATCTGTGAAAAGAACACGACTACTTTGAAAATCATGCAGTCTGAACTCGGCATTACTTTGCACTACGCTGACAATGATACTTTGAGATGGCATATTTTCCATTATGTTAAAATTCTTATTTACATTAAAATATTTGTTTACAGAAGATGAAAATAAAAAAACTAAATAATCGTTCATTAAGTGTAATAAAGTTAAAATGATCAGTTAATCGAGATTTTGATTTTTGGCCAAATCAACCAGCCCTAAATTTGGGGTAATTTCACAGAGATTTATATACAACCCCAAATCAGAGAAAGTTGGGACAGTATAGAAAACTCAAATAAGAAAGAAAGAAGTGATTTTTAAATTGACCTGTATTTCATTGCAGACAATACAGCAAACTTTATTTGACTATGAAAGACGATTCTTGATGCAGTGCTGCCCGACTGATCGGAGATCACAGTTGTTTAGCTTAGGCTTGCGACCTTGTCCTTTATGCACTAAAATTCCTCCAGATTCCTTAAATCTTTTATGTTATGCACTGTTGAAGGTGAAAAATCCAAATGTCTTCCTATCTTTCTTTGCGGAGCATTGTTTTAAAACATTTCGATTGTTTCCTAATGCATTTGTTGGCAAAGGTGCGATCCTCTGCCCATCTTTGCTCCTAAAGGACTAGACCTTTTTTAGATGCTGCTTTTGTACTACATCATAATTAGAATCATCTGTTGACAATATCTGTTTCAAATCACATCATTATTTAACCAATACACCTGGTTACTAGCCCTAACCTTTTTTTTTTTTGGAATGTGTTGCAGGTCTGAATGACAGGAAAGAAAATTAAATGAAGTTGACCAGACAAAACGTGAAATATTTTATTCATATTATCTGCAATGAAATACAAGTCAATGTAAATTTGGAAATCACCCCCTTTTTTTTTCTTATTTGCGTTTTCCACACTGTCCTAACCTTTTCTGATTTGGGCTTGTAATATTAGGATTAAACAATCCACTTTCTGTTTCTCATTCTTCATAACAGCTAACCTGTCCTACAGGGAATTCATCAAGCCATCAGCAGTATATTATCTAACCAAATTCTTTTGTGATGAATCAGCCATAAAATGAACTAAATGTAACATAAGCAGGTTGTCTTGACACATATTGAGCTTTAATACAAAATCAACCATTCTTGCAATTTCTGTGATGAAGCGGAACTAAGGGCCAAAAGTAGCATGGTGTCCTTCCATGCATACTGACCTGACGTTCGCTCTTGTGGAGAGATATTAGTCTGTTTTCTGTCTCTAATGTGATAAAAGGAATTTATTAACAGTAAAATAAGTAAACCAGGAGTTTTTTTCTGTACTAAATGTAAACCAAGAGATGATTGAAATCAGTGTTTAGGTAGCAAACTAGACATGGGACGATAACTGTTTTCAAGGTATACCGCGGTTTGAAAAAGTCAAAGTTTTCATACTGCCAAAATATTCTGCTTTACCGTTCCTAAGGTATGTGTAAGATTTTTTTTATTTATGTTTTTTTGTTTGTTTTCAGAACAACAATATTTCCAAAGATATCCAAAGTAGAAGTTTTAAATTGTAAAGAAATCTTTGTTACTGAAACTAATGAAGACAGCAGAAGGCAATGATTGATTTGAATTATTTAGCCTGACATGTTTACTGCTTTAAGATACTTTAAATGTTTCTAAATGTTCATATCCACAAATGCAAATTTACTAATACCAAACCATACTTTCCTGTTGTTTTTTTTTTGCAAGAATTTTGTCATTATTTAAATATAATTTCATTATCTGAAAATAAGTAAGCAGCCAGGACTATTACATTCTGTTTAATTTATTTAATTTATACACTGTAATTCATTCTTAAATGTCTTACCCTCAAGTTTATTTCATGTTATTTATTATTATTATTATTATTATTATTATTATTATTATTATTATTTCTTTCTTTCTTTCTCTCTCTCTTGTATCTCAAAATAAAATATATTGTGTTCAATGGGGAAAAAAGTTTAGTTTTTTAACCCAGACATTTAAAAAGAATATATTTTAGAGCAGTAAACACAATACCGTCATAACGTGAAACCGTTATATTTTTATCCAAGGTTATCATACCATCAGAATCTTATACCGGCCT
>CAIGQQ010034181.1:4284546-4306459 GCA_903798035.1 Danio albolineatus | reverse complement strand
AGTTCTGCTTTTGTGTAAATGCCCAAAGCCATTTCTATTTTCCCTCATTGAATCATCATTGAAATGCTGTTAGTGTGACGTAAAGAGTTCCACATGACCTTAATGGACAAATCAGCCTTCAAGGTCAATGCTACAGTCGTGCATTTGATATATTTTTTCGTATTCAGTATCAATGCATGCTGATCAGTCTCATTACCCTGTCAGTGTGTAAAGGTTATAGGTGAAAATCAAGATGAGGATTCAACTAGTAAGAAGTGTATTTGCTGAGATCTCCACTGTTGCTGTGCAAGAAGCTGTTAACTGTGTGCTGCTCCAGAGGGACTGTCCCTGCACTTATCCATATGCGTCACTTTGGTTAAAAAAGAATCTGCTAAACAGGAAATGCATCAAAGTCTATAGCATTCTGTTATCATCACTGACAACAAATGTCATTTCAAGCTCCAAATCACCTTGCATTATCATGTGTGAAAAGCTGACTGTATAATGTAAGGTGTTATTAACACATAGCTGCTAAAAGGCACCATATTTTTAATGCATGTAGATGCAATTGGTGGAATAAGTGTGAAATCAAATGGTAAATAAAGAGCTTGAATTTCATTCTGCTTAAATCAGAATTAATTATTTAATTAATGAATAATCCTGCTTTGGCTTTGACTGAACGTACTAAATCTTGTCATAAAAAAAGTAAAAAATCAAATAAAATAAAGTGTCAATTATTAAAAATATAAACAAAACATAATAAAAACGATCATGGAAGTGTATAACTTTTAAAAATGTTATTAAAATAATAATAATAAATGTAAAAGTAAAAGATAATTTGCATACAATTTACAAAAATAATATACATTAAATATTTATATAGTATATTAATATTTATTATATAATTTTAATGGGTTTTTTTGGGGATAATTAAGGTTTGATTTATTAATATTTTCATCATTTATTCATTAATTTTCCATCGGCTTGGTACCTTTATTCATGCGTGGTCGCCACAACGGAATGAACCACCAACTTATCCAGCATATGTTTTACACAGTGGATGCCCTTCCAGCTGCAACCCATCACTGGGAAATATCCATACACACTTATACACTATGGACAATTGTAGCTTACCCAATTCACCTATATCACATCTTTGGACTTGTGGGGGAAACCAGAGCACCCGGAGGAAACCCCCACGAACATGGGGAGAACATGAAAACTCCACACAAAAATTTAATTTAATTTAATTTAATTTAATTTAATTTAATTTAATTTAATTTAATTTAATTTAATTTAATTTAATTTAATTTAATTTAAAAACTAAAAAGTAATATAAAAATAAAATAACGTGTAAAAATTATTTAATTCTAATAAATAAAGTTAAAAATATATATATCAAATTGAATAAATGATCAAACTGAGCAAAAAAAGAACAACATGTACCAGAATGTGCCAGAACAAAAGAATGGCTGATTGCAAAACCCTCCTTCCTCCTTAATGTTCTCTCTCCCCTTCTGGCAGAGCTCAATGAAGCAATATGTTTGAGATATGGGGCACTGGAGCTCACCCAAACAGACATCAAGGTGATGAATCTGAGCCCACTGCAGCTGGAATGCAGCACTGCCTAATGACAGTCCATGAAGCCGGTAAAAGAAATTACTTTCTGTATTACCACAAACTTCTTGCATATTATCATCATGACACCCATTATACAACATAGGTGCTAACAAAAAAAACTCTGACATGTTGTTACTTAAATATTACTATACTGCATGTTTCTGAACGAGAAACTGACTTCACCTGCAGAAGCATAATATAATGAGACCACAGATGTACACTTTACCAAAACACATGACAGATTTCAGTGGAAAGAGCTGTCTGTATGTCAACCATGTTACTCTGAACACAAAACCCATTTATAGATGCATCCTGTGGAAACGAGTCTCACCATAGACACCTGTGTTTGTGACACACAATGTTTGTTTACGGGCCCTTGTGCTTTCAGAACAATTTGTGTACTGTTGTTTCCTTGCGTTGGATTGTTTCTATGCAGCGTGGCCCTTTTCTGATATGTCAGCTTCCTGTTGACTTTTGTGGTTAACATACACACTGCAAAGTGAGATCATCATCATTCAAGACTAAAATAGCTGAACTGTTTTTCCGACCACTTTCTTTTCCATCCAGAAGGTCACATGGTATGAACTTGTGAGGGTTGCAGACATGTTAAGTCTGGTGACAACCACTAACACGAATAGTAACTGCTATAACTAACTGCGGATCGATTTTATGTGATGCTTTATAATGTGCTAAACTGTTGAAGGTATAGTTCACCCAAAATAGATTATTTCCGAACTATTTACACACACTGAGGTGGTTCTAAACTTTTATTAAGTCTTGTGTATTGTTCACATTTACTTCCTTTTATTTATGTTTGGGATGGAAATTTCCACTACATTAAACTGCTGTAAAAATGTATATGATAAATATCATTCATTTATTTTCCTTTGGCTTAGTCCATTTATTTATCAGGGGTCACCACAGCGGAATGAACCGCCAACTTATCTAGCATATGCTTTACACAGTGGATGCCCTTCCAGCTGCAACCCAGTACATGGAAACATCTATACACACTCATTCACACTCATACACTACAGCCAATTTTGTTGATTCAATTCACCCAAAGCCCATGTCTTTGGACTGTAGGGAAAACCGGAGCACCCGAAGGGAAACTCATGTGAACATGGGGAGAACATGCAACCTCCACACAGAAATGCCAACTGGCACAGCCAGGACTCAAACCAGAGACCTTCTTGCTGTGAGGCGACAGTGCTAACCACTGAGCCACCGTGTCACCCTTAGATAAATATATATATTTTAAATTTTGTTGCATTAATCTGTTAATCAACCTCAGTCTTGAACAAAACTACTAAATGTTTTTTTAAAATCCAGGATTTTGACTCTTTTATGGCCAAGTTCATGATGTCACTGATTGGGGTGGGAAAACACATACGAAATTACTTTATTTTAATATAAATGTAATTGTGGACTGGATATATTTGTACCATTTGTCACAGTCTTAGACATGGTAACAACATTGGCTTTAATGCATTGTTCATTTCTGTGCAGAATTAGACTAAACAATGTTCTCCCTTATTTACTGTTCATGGTTGTTTTTGTCCCATTGACTTCTCTTTTTAATAATGTTAACAACGTTATAACGGAAGTCAATAATAACTTGCAAAGTCGACGCCAGTGGTGTAGTGGTTAGTGCGTTGACACATGCACTCATGGTGCTCATGGCGACCAGGGTTCGATTCTGCCTCGTGGTCCTATGCTGATCCTTCCCCTCTCTCTGCTTCCTATGCTTTCCTGTCGATTCTCTCTACAGGCCTACAGTATCTAATAAAGGTGAAAACCCTGAAAAAAGAATCATAAGAAAAATAAAATAAATAATAATAATAATAACTTGCAAAAACAAGATCGCCACGGTGGCCGAGTGGTTAGCACGTTCGCCTCACAGCAAGAAGGTCGCTGGTTCGATCCCCGGCTGGGCCAGTTGGCATTTCTGTGTGGAGTTTGCATGTTCTCCCCGTGGTTGCGTGGTTGTGTGGGTGCTCCGGTTTCCCCCACAGTCCAAAGACATGCGGTACAGGTGAATTGGGTAAGCTAAATTGTCCATAGTGTATGTATGTGTGTGAATGAGAATGTATGGATGTGTTTCCCAGAGATGGGTTGTGGCTGGAAGGGCATCCGCTGCGTAAAACAAATGCTGGATAAGTTGGCGGTTCATTCCGCTGTGGCGACCCCGGATTAATAAAGGGACTAAGCCGAAAAGAAAATGAATGAATGAATGAATGAATAACTTGCAAAAACAGCCACAAAGATAACAAAAGATTAGTACATTTGCCCACTGTGTATTGAGTTTTTGAAAAATTTCAAAACGACAACATTTTCATTGGGCAACACAGTGCCTCAGTGGCTAGCACTGTAGCCTCACTGCAAGAAAGTCGCTGGATTGAGTCCCGGCTGGGTCAGCTGGCATTTCTGTGTGGAGTTTGCATATTCTCCCTGTGTTCGCGTGTGTATTCTCTGTGTGCTCCGGTTTCCCCCACAGTCCAAAGACATGCACGATAAGTGAATTAAATAAACTAAATTGGCCGTAGTGTATGTGTGTGCATATGAGAGTGTATGGGTGTTTCCTGGTACTGGGTTGCGGCTGGAAGGGCATCCGCTGTGTAAAATATATGCTGGATTAGTTGCCAGTTCATTCCGCTGTGGTGACCTCTAATGAATAAACAGGTACTAAAATGAAGGAAAATGAATGAACATTTTCATTTTTGGGTGAACTATCTCTTTAAGACTTTAAGACTTCAAATCCTATTTTTCTACAAAAAAATCTAATTTAAATAACTTTCATAACTCATAAAGCATTTGTCCGTCTCCACTTTAAATAAAATACAAATTTTCATTGTGGAGCCAATTGTATACTGTTTGATACACACTATGGTGATTAAGAAAACGCGAATAATTCCCAATCATTTAACTAAGTACAAATGCAACTAAACTCAACACATCACTGAAACAAGAGTGATGGTAAAGATATGCCATAGGTACAAACCCAGAGGTACAAATTCCAAAACTACTCAAAGGTATCACATGACATTTCTAAGGTATATGGTTATGACAAATCAAAATCTCATGTGACATATTACAATGAAAGGCTGTTTTTAGGTATTGTGGTTTGCTAGTGTCATGACGGTAAACTAAAGTTCAGATGTTTGGCATCAGTAAGACTTTTTTTAAAGAAATGAGTATGAATATTTCTAGGCCTGTTACAATAATCAACTTATCGACTTATCCCACAACACATGGAGATGACCTCAATCATTTTTGGTGATGCAATATATTTCATCCATACAGTACATAAAAAAACATTTTAACAACATTTTAGCTGATTGTGCAACATCTCTATTAGAGGTGTCAGTGTCAGTAAGGTAAAAAAAACACTATAGTATTTACTATAAATTACTTACTATAAATATTTCATGTGGGTGCCTGACAACTGAAAATAGATCTGGTAGCAGATACCATTCATTCATTTTCTTTTCAGCTTAGTTCCTTTATTAATCCGGGGTTGCCACAGCGGAATGAACCACCAACTTATCCAGCATTTGTTTTACGCAGCAGATGCCCTTCCAGCCGCAACCCATCTCTGGGAAACATCCATGCATTCTCATTCACACACATACACTACGGACAATTTAGCCTACCCAATTCACCTATACCACATGTCTTTAGACTTGTTGGGGAAACCGGAGCACCCGAAGGAAACCCACGCGACCACGGGGAGAACATGCAAACTCCACACAGAAATACCAACTGACCCAGCCGAGGCTCGAACCAGTGACATTCTTGCTGTGAGACGACAGCACTACCTGCTATGCCACCGTGTTGCCCGTAGCAGATATCGATATCCCTTTTTTTGTTTTCATTTATTATTATTTATTCAACTAGGATATACGTTTGCACATTCTGATTCCATTGCCTAATTTATATTGTGGGTTCTTTGGAAGAGTGCGCTTGCATTTTGATGTTATTATATTGTCAGTCTGGCCTTTTTTCATAATGAGTGACATGAAATGGTTTTAAAATGACAATATTATCATTTAATTCAAAATATTTTGGTTCAATGTATCATACAACAAAAAATAGATATTGTGACAGGCCTAAATATTACGCTAGGATACATTAAATTGAGAGTAAGTAGATTTATATAAGGGAAAACAAACTAGTTACGCAATGCAACACAACACAGACTGCTGCAATTAGACATAACAGCATGGTGGATCATATGATTGAGTTGAAATAAACATTTTAAAGCACATTCATGAAAGAGATTGAGGAGATGAGATTGTGGCTGTCATAAGCTGTCAAATGTGGCTTAAGTGACCTTAATGGCTGAAGCCGAGCTGTGATATAAATAAAACACTGTGGACTATTTTTAGAAAAAGGGGTGGAGCTGTTTGATTTGGCCTGTCCTGTCTTCCGGTTTCAGTGGAAATTATGTCAGAACGCAAGAAGTATTCGCCTTTTCAGAATGTGCTCTACACATGCTTGGACATTTTAAAAAGTTTAAATATATAGCTCATTCATCATTGAGCGTTAAATTAGCAACATCACAAAAGCGACAACACAATTATGTTGAATTGTACCATTGGGAATCTATGTCATGGTGAGTTGCATTCCACCACATTTTTGAGAGGGGTCTAGATGCAGACCTGGTGCAGATGCAGTCTGAGCTGCATCATGCTTTTTAATAGGCTCACCTAACCCCACACTTAACACTACCCATCACAGGAGTGCACAATGTAAACCAATGCAAATCACCACAGAAGATGCTAACCGTTTTATATTAATATTATATATAATATTAACATCCCGAAAACACTCTGAATTAAATGGATTAATGTGTAGATATCTTTATATTCACTTGCCTGTCTGAGAAGCTGAAAAAATCTATAATAATAAATATAATATGTGGTCTCCAGTCGAGGGAGTAGATTAAATGATTGAACAAGCTTATTCATAAGTTACAGGGTATCAATGAGCTGCAGTAAGAAAACAGTTCCATATATGATTTTCCAATTCGTAACTTTTTATTTAGTGGCTAATTCATATAAATTCGTACGATGTAATTCGTACAATTCAATACGATTTGCTCATCAACCAATGACGGTTGTGTTTATGGGTGGGGTTAGGTGCCATGCCTCCTTTTTTAAATCGTAAATTTTCGTACGACTGAACTCTGACTGAATTAGCCACTAAACTGCCAAAACGTAAAATACTTACGTTTTCTCGTGAGATCAGGCTGGATTTTCTTCTTTATTTGTGGGTTGAGTGCTTATAGTTTTCGTAAGTCAGTGTATATTTGCTGCAATAAACCTATGGAGATCAATGGGATCCAGGTTCCATTGTCCCTAATTCCCTGAATGCATTGCGCTGTAACAATGCCTTCCCATTCTCTATATGGAGCAGCTCTATATTGAAGTAGACTTGCTTTCTCAGTTAAAAACAAGGCATCAGGGGTGTGTCTATATAAACTTCCCTCATTTGCTTTACTTCAAAAAGTGGAGTGGAACACAGTTTGAATATGGGTAGTATGAAGGAAAGTTCATCCATTATGTTGTCATGGAACTTCTCATTGTTTTATGAATAGTAAGATTTGGATGTATTCACATGTGAAAGTAAGCTCTTTTCTGCTTTATTTTTTTAGGGCTTACGATTTAGTTTCCTATGGGGGAAATGACTAGAAATAACTAATGGCAGTTAAAACAGTCAAACTGCTTGCTCTACAAACAAGTGTGTTCATGATCATATATAGAAATTAACATAATATAATAAGAAAATATAAGTTTGCAACATCAAGCAGCATAACAAGCCTTTTTATGGCTAAAAATCAATGAAAACGAATGAGGCAGGAGGTCTCGAGACAATTAGATTCCAATGGCTGCGCCTGCTCATTAAATTAAAGATCAATACTCTGCTCCCATACAGTATTTGCACGTACTATACAATAGGGATTGTTGTGATTTCACATTTCTTTTGCACTACTAGGTTAATTTTGACAGCAAGGTTATGAATAATTCCCAACAGACAAACAATGTCATAAGTAGGCCCACACGGAATCTGCGTGCACAGAATTCCACAGATTTCCGCAGATTTTTAGCCCATCATTAATTCTGTTTATTTACTGATGTAAATGTGTGTACATTTATATTTATTCAGTTTTTAAATTAATTTCTCTAATATAACTGACTAATATGAAAAAATTCATATGATTTATTTACAATACAGTTCATTATATTTATTTATATATTTATATAAGAGACTTGCTTTGTTTACCAAATAAAGTGGATCTTATTGGATTCGCATTGTAAACATAAAAGTTAAAAATGTATTACTTTTTATTTCATATATGAATTTTTTTGTTATGACACTCCTAAAATCATTCCGCATAACAAAATTTTTTAACAAAATACTCCGCAGAAATAGCAAATAATCTCCGCAGATTCCGTCTGGCCCTAGTTATAAGACATTAATATAGGTTAGATTTTGGCAGTTTCTAAGAACAATGTTATTTTGACGTCCAATAATGACGTGAAATGACGTTGATATTTTGTTGATTTTAGGTTGTGTTGGAAAGTGACCAAAATAAACATCGAGCCAACATCTTAAACCAACGTCATATTAATGTCAAATACTGACATTTATTCATCAGGTATGGCAATCAAAATCCACCGTCTGATATTTGGTTGTTTTTAGGTTGCATTGGAAAATAACCAAAATGCAATGTCTGTCCAACATTGGACATTGACGTCGGCCTGACGTTGGGTTCTGACCGCAACCCAATTTTCATTTCCAATCAAAATGCAGCCTCTCATGGCATTAGTGTACGTACAATGTCAATCTGATGTCATGTTGACGTCCTGTGCCTGCTGGGTAATGGCAAAAACTTTGATTAGACCTTTCAGACATATTAGAGTCGTTTGTTTTCAGTTTGGATATTAATGGTTGTTTTACAAAATCGTACACAAATACCTGCAATAGTGATAAAGTGGATAAAAGAACCCGTTCACACCAATGCTTAGGTAGATTTGATTAAACCTGATGGACTCACTCTCAAGTTGTTCTAAACTTCTGAATTTATTTCTTATGTTGAACACAAAGGAAGATATTCTGAAGGATGCTGAAATAAAAGCAATGAAAAACAAATGATTTTGCTGCTTGTTCAAACTACTTATGGAAAATGAGCTTAAACAACACAATTCTTGAGATTGTTTTGGGATAATATATTTGTTTTATGTTTAATCCACTTAAATTTAGATTGAGTTGGAACAACCTGAATGAATTGTGTGGAACCCTGCATTTTTTTACAGTGCAAATTGATTTTGGAAATTATTTTACAAAGTGGTTGGTCCACTAATTTGTCCATTGTCTCGGCTGTGTATTAAACATGGCGGGTCCTTTGTTTCATTCTGGCTTGTTGTGCGAGCAAATGACGTATCTCTGTAAACCAATAGCGTACAGCTGCGCGTGTAGCTCCACCTTATGGCTCCCTTTCTGTTTTTTTGTACCCTTTCGAAAGGGTGACCAATAAAGTGGTACGGTACGGTTCGGTTCGGTACACTTTTAGACAGTGGAAACGGCCTTAAAAGCGTACCGTACCGTACCACTCAGTGGAAACAGGCCATTAGTGTCCATTAATCCCGTCCCAATAAAACAAAATCACATTACTTTTGGGAATTAAATTTAATCTGTAATTTTTTTCCAACATAGTTTACACATGAAATAAAATAAAACTAAAATAAAAAGTTTATCTTATTCAGTTGTTTGCATATGTTTTGTTATGCACATTTTTTAAATGTATGTGCATCCTGGCATTTCCACTAAGCACTTCCACTTCTTATGCAATGTTCCAAAATTCTCATGTAATTAGGTGGATGGAAACATAGCCGATGGCTGTTTCTCTCCAACATTCTTCAGTATGTCTTCCTTTGTGTTCAACAAAAGAAAGAAACCTGAACGGATTTGGAACAAGTGCAGGATGAATTTTCATTTTTGGGTGGACGAATAGTGACTCTTAAGCCATACTGTCCCACAATGAACTCAGTCATGTTAATCCCATTCCAAACATCAAATAGTAATGAGAAAAAAGGCACCGTGATGATGTGGGTAAGTGTAACTGTCAAACTGGTTTCAATGTGACCTGAAAAGGGCTGAAATGCTCTGAAGAATGTGAACACTCAATGTACAAAGTGGTTAATCCTGTATTCCCTAAACAGGTGTGGCTGAAGTTACAAAAACTGAGGAAATCCAAAGACATGAGTCAGCGCAAGCAAACACAAAGACTGAAACAAGAGAAAAATAGCCGTTTCACTTTAGATCTCTTGCAGTGGAAGACGTCACCTAAAAGTCAGGTTGAAATCTAGTGAAGTGAAGTCAATATAAAGCGGTGGATGGATTTTTACTGATTTCCTGAGTCTTCTAATGGTTATTTTTAGCGTGTCGTGATTTAGCAGTAAGCGCAGTTTGGAGAATTCAGGCCAAGCCGAGCCCGATTACTAATTTCAAGGCTGAAACGTCAAACAGAAAAGGAAGAACGAGGAATGTGGCGTCAGAAAGAGATTATTTCAGATTAATAGGCCAGAAGGTCAGCTCTTCGTTTAGGATGGAGCAAAATGAACGTTTTTTTTTCTTCCTCTTCTTTCAGCCCTGATCAAAGCTCTTTCGCTCTGTCACTGTTAACAACCTAAATTACATTCTTGGACAGACTGGCAGAAATGGAGCTCAGTGCTTTTAATAAGATGATGTAATGGACTTACACAGCAATACAAGAGTCCATGTTGATTCGAAATCCACTGTGATTAGCCTTGGGACCAGGCTGGTCAATGCAAATGCGTAATTAAAAACATTCATCAGTTACAAAAGCAGAGTAAAAGAGGGTTGATGTAAGCAGCCGCAGCCGTGGCCTATATAAATGTAAAGGCTACTGTATTTTAGCCACAAGTTTAGTCTGCTACATCACAGCACCTATCAGTGAAATCTCTGAGGCTTCTGAGGCTTCAGCCCTAGGCATATTAGCACTCCTCGGACGGGCACAGATGTTGTTTTGCCGTTTCGGAGAAGTGAAGCATGACTGCACAGGCTTTAACGGCTCCAAGGACAGATGCTGACGGTTCACTCTTTAAATGGTGAAAACAGACAGACTTGTATTAGTTTCGTGATAACTGAGAATGACAGGGTGATTAAAGTGATCTACTTAACTAGTATTTAGTGGTTCTAGAAGCCTAACATAATGTCAGCCACTGATAAACAAGAAAG
The DNA here is from genome assembly GCA_903798035.1 of Danio albolineatus. Lineage (NCBI taxonomy): Eukaryota > Metazoa > Chordata > Actinopteri > Cypriniformes > Danionidae > Danio > Danio albolineatus. The sequence continues at coordinate 4,295,596 of CAIGQQ010034181.1, read as the reverse complement.
CACCTAGATATGGCAAATGCAGTGGAAATTTGTTAGCCCAGAAATAGATTTTTTAAATATAAAATGTCAAGATAAAATAAAATCAAATATATTACGCTGGATATATCTTCTATGTATGACAGTCGCCTGGCATGAGTAAAAAAATTAAATGAGATGAAAATTAGAAATAGTTTTGCATCAGATGAAAACAAAATATTTATTAATATTATAAAAACATAAAATGGGTAAATAAAAAATAAATTAAGGTGTTCATTCAGCTGTGCTGAATTCAGCCAAAGTCAGAGTAATTTAATTTAATTTAATTTAATTTAATTTAATTTAATTTAATTTAATTTAATTTAATTTAATTTAATTTAATTTAATTTAATTTAATTTAATTTAATTTAATTTAATTTAATTTAATTTAATTTTGCATCAGTGGAAAATAAGATATTTATTAATACTACGAAAACAAAATAGGTCAACTTTTTTAAAATTAAATTAAGGTGGTTCATTCTGCTGTTAAAAAAACTCAAAGTGATGAAATGAATTAAATTAAATTAAATTAAAAATAAAAATAGCTTTGCATGAGAGGAAAATTAAATATTTATATTAAATATTATAATAAAAATCTAAAAATATACCACAAGTTTGAAGAACATGACACCCCCAGCCTATTCAGTTTAATATATTTTCCCTTTTCTCTATCTAATTAATTTTTTCTTTTTCTTTTATTATCATTATTTATTTAACTTAATACTCCATGCTGCCAACCTCAACTTTCGGGACTGACCTGTTTATATGCTTAATTTGTAAAATGAATGCACATCATATATTGTTTATGCACATCATTTACTGTTTGTTGCACAATACAGTATGTGCGTTATAGTGTGGTTTATTTTTATTTTATTTTTTTATCAATTTTGCACTTGTTTTGTGTGTGTGTGTGTGTGTGTATATATATATTTATATATATTATAATTTTGTCTTTTTTTTTGGACTATTATTTTAGATTTTACTTTAGTTTTTGTTTCACAAAAGTCTGCTAAAAATCATATTAAAAAAAATAATAATATAAAAATAAATGTATAGAGTCACAAGGATGTCAGAGCGTATCCCCTATGTATGTATGTCAAGTGCTTTGGCATGTGTACATCAAAAATTATTTAATTGTAAACGATTTAAATATATATATATATTTATAACAATATAACAATATTTTGAAAGGCAAAAAAATGTTTTCAATAGACTACTTTGGCACAGATACAGCCAAATACCTGAACTGTAATTCAACCGGCGATCTTCCATATATCTCTTAACTGACATCTCCCTGAGTTTGATGCTTTCATTCCTTTTTCCCTGTTTTTCCTGCTCCCAAATTTTCCTATAATTACATTGCCACATCATAAAACGTTTCCTCCTTTGGCCTAAAATAGAGCAACTGGAAATACAGTCATGTCAAACTTTTGCATACACATGCTACAAATAGATTTCAATGACAGAGCAGGACTCACAGGGCAGATCAGGAGTGGACACATGAAAGAAGAGCGGTGACATGAGTCAGAAACTTTGACACGAATCCATTCATTCCACATTCTTTACACACACCACCCTTCACACACACTCTCAATGTAATGTGATCACTTCAATCCTTGAGCAACAGAACTTTGTCAGTGGAGCATGACATTGATGTCACCAACAAACCAAGTAAATAATACTTCGCTTGTATTATACAGGGAATTATTTGATGGTGCAAAGAATATATAGCACAAAATTCAGATATAAGCACTGATTGTATTTTAGCAATAAGTGTTACTGGTTTTCTTGAATGGGGAAGTTGTAGTTATTTGATGGAATGTACAATGTCATCACATGTTTACATAAGTGAATTTGTAATCATCTTTAAAAAATTCCCCGTCAGTTGACTTTCATTGCTTATTATCATAAGCGAAAATGACCTTTCAGTCAGATGACTTTTTTCCCTTTTAAATTAAGTATATCATAATTTACCAACAAATGTCCCTAGTTCCTCTTAACCCTTTTCCATTTTTCCGCTTCCTAGTTCCTCTCACTAAAAAGCATGTATGCTTATAATGAAGCAGATAATATACTCATATAATATACTTTATCAATTTGAGTCTGCACTTTTCATTTAAAAAGGGGGGGGAAAAATCACTATTTCAAATATATATGTCATTGTTTAGGCGCCACGGTGGCCTAGTGGGTAGCACGTTCGCCTCACAGCAAGAAGGTCACTGGTTCGATCCCCGGCTGGGCCAGTTGGCATTTCTGTGTGGAGTTTGCATGTGATTGCGTGGGTTTCCTCCGGGTGCTCCGGGTGCTCCGGTTTTCCCCACAAGTCCAACAGGTGAATTGGGTAAGCTAAATTGTCCGTAGTGTATGTGTGCGAATGAGAATGTATGGATGTGTTTCCCAGAGATGTGTTGTGGCTGGAAGGGCATCCGCTGCGTAAAACAAATGCTGGATAAGTTGGCGGTTGATTCTGCTGTGGCGACCCCGGATTAATAAAGGGACTAAGCCGAAAAGAAAATGAATGAATGAATGAATGTCATTGTTTTTTATTGATTATGATGTTCCAGTGTTAGTCCTACACTGTCATTTAAAACATAAATATGCACACTGTACTAATATCTAATGTAAAAGTATTAATATGACACAATTATTTAATGTATTTATTTATGTAAATATTACATTTTATTTGTGTCTTTCTATTCCATTTCTTACTTTTTTTTGTGGATGTGTTTAGTGTATGTAATCTTTTTTTAAAACCGTCTATGGTAATCTAACATAATTAACTATACAGACATTTCAATGTGTGGAATTTCAGCTCAATAATACAATAGTTTTTAAATTATAATTTTATATGTGAATTCATCTACATACATAATTAAATTACAGGTGGATGCTTTATTTTGGTATTCATCAAATCTCTCTATGCCAGCAACCAACAAGAGACTCTGTGCTTCGTATTTCATACAACAGGCAACAGCGACATCAAGTGGCGAATCAAAATAATAGCAAATATAGCTAACCTGTTGTTGCCATAGAGACAGTTCACACGCGACATCACCACTCTTCCGCCAGTCACAATGCGGTCAGCTGAGGAGAAAACTGTACTTTTATGTGCTTTAGATGACGATGTAGAGGGACTTAAAGGTATTTTGGAAAGCACGCTTACCGACGATGGTCCACCGTCGGAGAATATTTTGTGGGAAAAGGATGAAGTGGGAAGAAACGCAATGTTTGCTGCGTGTATGATGGGACGGAGCGCCATAGTGCGCGAGCTCGTGCAGAATGGTGCTGCTGACGTCAATGAACTCACCGCGCGCGGTAATTAATAAGCGGGAAAATGTGTTTTTTTGCATCTCCCAGCAAAACTAATAATAGAATAATACGCATATTTTTAGGATATTGTTACTGTACTCGCTGTGAATGCTTATTGGGGCAATACATAATGGAGTGGGCAGCATTTGGTGGGGGGAATTACCTCTACATCAGGCTACTTTCCTGACCAACAAAGTAATAATAAGGAGAAAAATCTAAATAACTACTACCCTGGACACAATTTCATGTAAAAATGTAACAAACAATCTTTATTCTTAGGTCCCAAAGATTTAGCTTCCATACTTCTTTTTTTGATCTGCCCAATAACAAAATAAAAGCTTTAAAAAAACACTGTTCTCTTTTCCCTTTAATGTAATTATCAAAAATTATTCTTTTGAATTGTAACACAAGATTTCCTTTTGTTTTTCCGTTTATTTTCTCAGGCTATACTTAACATTGTTTTCCACCTTAAAAGCATTTAATAAAAGCTGTTGTAGATGTGGTGTTATTTAGCATAATAAAACAAAATACGTAACTTTATTTTCCTAATCTGCGTTAACTCTCTAGACATGTGGTAACACTTGTGATAGTTAGTGATCAAAGCCATAGACAAGTATATGCATAGAATCCTCAGTATTGCCTATAGGACCTATAGCAAAGGTCACCAGTCTGGGAAACCAAGACTTGTTTGAATTGAAGAACAACTTGACAAAAAGTAATCGATATGGTTCATTTGGACTGTAGGATACTCACCATTGCATTGTTCTGCCATGTGGGGTCAGCTGGACACCCTGAAAACCCTGGTTGAGCTCAACGCTGATTTTCAAGCTATTAATTTCCGTGGAGAAAAAGCTGTTGATGTGGCCCGACGTTATGATAAACTGGATTGTGCAGAGTATTTGGCATGGGCTGGTGAGAAAGTGAAACATTTCAGGATATATATACTTAAGGCAGATCTTGTGATGATTAATGCATGTGATTTGTTTTATCCTGACAGGAGCCAAACAAAACTTGCAAGCATTTATACAAGAAGTCAGAGCCATTGTAGCCGATCAAGAAAAAGTTCAGGGAAAGCTCAACAAGGAGGACAAGGTAAATGAATTACTCATGATATCCTGTCATTTCAGATTGTTTAACGTAGCGAAACCCATCATGTTATGAATGACTGTTTATGTTTCTATATAGAACATATGTATAAACACCTGTTCAGCAAAATCAGACTGGATAAACAACACCAAAACTGCCACCGCTCAGGACTTTATTGATCAGAAGAAGCTGCTTGAAGATGTGCTGGCACCTGTTATGCTCAAGCTTAATGCACAACGTGAGTAACTGAAATCATACAATATGTATTTTCTCTGCATTTCTCCTCTTTTCCAGATGTTTGTGATACTTCTATGCTGTAAATACGCTGAGTTTCTAACAATTCATTCATGTTGTCCCAACACAAATCAATTAAGTTAATTGATTTTTCTAATTTAAGTGGAGTGAACATAAAACAATTTAATTGTCCTCCAAGAAAGCTCAAGAAATGTGTTGATTCAGCTTATTTTAAACAAGAGCAATTCCAGCGTTATGGATGTGAGATTTGCAGTAAAAACTCGAAACATAAATTCACAAAGAAAGTATATGTTAAAATTATATTGAAACATCTGTTTATGTTTTCCAGAACAACTGACAAATGGGCCAAAAAAATATCAATCTGTAAACGTAGTTTGTACTTTAAATGAGGAAAATAAACATGCCTTATGGATGTGACCAAAAAAGTGTGTGACTTTACAGTATACAACATACTTTGCAGAAATTCTGTAAAAAATTAAACTGCACAACTCAAAAGAAATAATGATAATCAAAAAGTTAAGAGTCTGCTCACTATATAGAACAAACATGATTTATTTTATTTTATCTAATAGTTTTGCATTTATAAGGGGAACAGCTCCATTATGGCTGTGACGGATGTGAAATTTCCACTTGTGTGACTTTGGCAAATCAAATATAATAGTTTGAGAAATTGACAGATACATTTTTTGAGTATTTCTGAAGTACTGCAAAATACACAAAAAAAAATCAGTATTTTGGTGAAAACTTTGGTGAATTTTGCATTCATGGCAAGGTTGACATTTGCATGTAATTGCTCTTAAGTAGATTGAACAAGCAAGTGTAGGGAAGAGAGGGGATGAAAGTACTATTTTTCATTAAAACCTTATTTTAAAAGATAATGTTTTAGCAGAAAGACTCACAAGAGTGGTCTAAAATCAAATCAAGTGTTTGTTTTTTGTATCATTGTAAAAACAACTCCAATATAACTTCACTTTAAACAAAGGTTGAACGTTGTTTTTTTTAAAAAAATTAAATATTTATAATATTGGGATTATGCATAAATAAATAAAAAAAAAGCCCATCTCAATCCAAACACTGCAAACTCTCACGTGGAAGCGAAAAATAAGGCATGAATATTAGCCGTGGGACATAAATAGCAGTGTTACTTTTGTCCCCACAGCAATTCTTGCTATAAAATTAATTAAACCTGATTAACTTTCAAACTGAAAAACTCAGACATTGCAAACTTAAGGATGTGTTATTGCACTAAATAACCTGAAGATTGATCATTAATGTCACACATGAAAAGAGAAACACAACTTGTAATAAGAAAAAAAGAACTGTGGCCCTACAATAATTTACTTTCTGCGCTTAAAAACTGAAATTCAGACTTAACCACGGTATACGGTCCCAAAATCAGGTGATATCTGGCAGCACAAACAAGGGTTGCTTGCAGAATGTGCTGTTAAAGCCTGGAAAGCAAATGTTTTTAGGGCTCTGAGAAAATCGCTTTGTTATTTCCGTCCCATGCTATTTTAATCCCCACTCTCCCCTTGAATTTATGAACAATATAATTTGTGAAACTGACAAATTATTTTACTCTCTCCCTCTCTCCTTTTTAAACTCACTTTGAATGAAAGGATCTGCTAAATACAGTAATGTAAATGTAACTTATTATTTTCTCACTCTGTGTCAAACTGCACCGTTTACACCAGTGTTTCTCAACCACATTCCTGGAGGACTACCAACACTGCATGTTTTGGATGTCTCTTTTGTCTGTCACACCCATCGCAGGTCTTTAAATCATTCCCAATGAGCTGATGATCTGAATCAGGTTTGTTTGGTTAAGGAGACATGGAAAATCAGGAACGTGGTTGAGAAACACTGATTTGCACTGCTTGACCACAGTATAATTTTGTCTAGACATTCTTGTCCTTTTTAATTCTCTATATGAATGTTTTGTTTCTTTTTTATTCACAGCTGAAGCCACAATGAAGACAAGAAAGAATTAGAAGTACATTATGTATGCATTATGTAGTTGAATGACTACACAGATATTTATGAAACCGTTGGGTTGCATTAACCAAAGGCATGGGTGTGTTTTGTCTTTAAAGAAATGAATACATTTACTTTGATGAAACTCATAAATCACAACAATCAACCTACAGTCTTTCATATACAACTTAGATGTTGAAGAAGTTGACTGTTTTAAAAAGTTTCATTACAATATGCTGACACATTGATAATAAAATACGATTGATTAATACATTTAAATCTTACATAAACCCTGTTTTAATTTAATGCTTATTTATTGATCATGCAAGTCGAGTCCATAAATACAAGTAGAAAAATGACAATTGTGACAAAATACTTATTTCAATGTTGTAGAAGACGTTGTGATGCCTTTAAATGACGCAAGAGGGAGACAGAGGCCGTTGTGTTCGGTTAAATAATCTCAATTTCTCAAAATAAAAACTGAATTTATACATGAGTCAGGGTTTTTATGCTACTCATATAGATTATCTAAAGAACTAAAATACAATACTCGTTAATGTCGAATCAAAATAGAGACATCTGTGTGACATTTGTGCACGAGGATAACCAGCAGATGTCAGAGACATGATAATCGCTCAACATCTGTTTTGAAATGTCGATGAATGGTGTCAGATTCATATATTTATCTGTATTTTACGTTCAATTATTACATAATGCTTTTCTACACTCTTACGTGTCATTTAATGATATATAAACAGCAGGAAAGATTGACAGAAGCGGGTGAAAGAATAAATCTGTCGATCGAGTTCCTCGGTTATCCGCTAGTTTCCCCTAAATCCCAGCGCACAGGCTGGCAACGGCATGTGATTGAGGTGGAAAAGCGGTGTGGATTTTGAAGTGTGAAAAGGGCTGTCTGTCCCCACCGCAGGACAGGCAGGAAGGGAGGGAGTCCCAAACAACGAGTCACTCTTAAAGTGGACGACAGAACTAATTAGCGAAAACTTGCAGTTATTTTGATGCTCTCTGCCGCAAGGACAATGCAGTAAACTCCTGCCGTCGACTCAGGAAAAGCGACGCCTGGATTCATTCAATTACTACCGCTGTTTCCCCGACCTGATTTATGGACCAACAACAGCAGTCCATCCGAATATAACCTCAAGAGCTGCCGCTTGTTGCTTCTGTTTTAACTTTTAACTGCTGAATTCGGTGTAAGAAATTAGGGTAACGTTAGTCTGAAACTTTGCACTTTCCTATTTTTTGGTTTGGCTTTTATAAATGTTTAAAATACACAATAAACGCTTATTTTAGTAGTGTTTTCAAAGTAAATTTTGTATTTTATTGCCGACTACGTTTTCACATAGCTCAGTAATGTAAACAGATTATAGTCGCGCGTACATAATTTATATTTCTACTGTGAAACAAAGGAAAATCATGGTAAACACTTAACATTTGGTTTGAACATTGTCACACCAGTGTAGGTAGTTTATTTGAACTATTTCCCGCTGTATGGTTGTAAACTCAGTGATACCAAACCAACACAAACGAACGGAAAACGTTGTGACTGAGCTTCTCCTGCTGCCACGCGCTTGGAAACCCAGCGGACTGGAGTCTTTACCTGGACGTTACCGTGGAGGTGTATCGAGCATGGAGACGGATTCGGTAACCGGTGGCGACGTGGACTCGGTTCAAGGAGGCATGCTTTCTTTAGACCCAGTGGTCGATGGGATTTTGATGGACTCGTTTTGCCAGCAGCAGGGATGGGTGCGGGTGTACGGTAAGTGATATCCAGTGACCGTGCTGTCTCTGTCTGTTCACCTTAATACCTCGATGAAACAAATAACAATAAAAGGCGTTTTAAAGCGATTTCCGAGCTAAAATACATAAAATTAGAGGTTTTATTTTCTATGAGCCTTTATTTTTTTCAGAAGGGAATTCAGAGTCTTATGTTTACCGAGGCATTGTCAGATATGACTTTTATGGCAAGCCGCTTTAACATTTAGATTTCTTTTTCTCCTTTTCAGTTTGAGTATAGAATAATATGATATGACTGATTGGAAAATCCATTCAGTGATTTATTTATAACTTAGAGATGTATTGTATATATTTTGTAGTTGTTTACAAGTTACACAAGCACTTCAAAGCATATAGATATAGAATAGTAATAAAGACTATGAGTAGTAGTGTCATCATCTTTCTTCATCAGCTAGTAGCAGTTCTGATTACCACAGTCACAGTGAATACAAAATTGTGTAATTTTGACAAGTTGCCTCAGGTATTTAAGTTTGTGGTCACTTTAATAGAAAAGGTATTATAGAACGTGTTATGTGTGGGTGTAGTCTGAATGGTATTCTGAAATATTAAATCCACCATATTGTCATTATCAGATGACCTTCCAGCATCACTTCTATTTGTGAATCCTCTTCCATGGCCTAGGTTTTCCAATAGCCTATAATTATATGTATCCCAGACAGCACCGGTGCTTATTCCAATTATTGTAGTAGCTCTTGTTTAGATTTTAATAAATGTTAGGTGTAGGTTATTGTAATTAAAGTCATTATTAGTGAAAACAAAACATTTCTTAACTACTGGAATACAGTATAGTTGTAAGTAAATGTGTAATGTATGAACCAGCAGCATTTTTTATTAGTCTTTTTTGGCTTGTTTACTATCCATTAAAGATTGGTATGAGAAGCAATAAAGTAGATATTGGTAAGTTGTATGGCATACATGTTAAAATGGCTTGCCATAACATCACATCTCCTAATAGAAACATGTTGGTTTAATGGCTCATTTTCTTTCCCGTTTGTGACTAATACACACTTCCATCTCTGACATGATACTAAGTTGAGTCACATACACTAATACATTACACAGTTTGACCAATGATACAGGTTGTTTTGTTAACTATAATGCAAGTTGTCTTAACAATAGATTCATATGTGTATAATACAATTTGTGGTTATGGGAAGGGCTGTGTTGAAAGTCCTGGTTACACATAATAGGTTTAAATTTTGATATGATTGTGGTTGGTTATGTAGAGTAGTTGTAAAATGAAACGGTTGCAATAGATGAAGGTTTTCTCACATTGTTGACAAATGTAATTTTTTTTTAGCTTCAGAGCATTTCAATGGGGCTTGTTAGTTTATTCATGCTTGTGTACAGTTTCTATTCTGATTTCCAAGACTAGGTAATGGTTAGCCATGGTTACTAATTGGGTTGCTTGATGTGTTGTTAAATAAAGCTTCTTTAAGGCTATGTGGACCCTATAGACATGTTGCCAGGGGCTGTTGTCATGGCAGCCTGTTGTCTTCTTATTTAAGGATGTAAGTTGAAACCAGGGGACTTCACATGAAAGACAGGACATCCAGTTCTGTCCACCCACTGTTACTGACATTTTCTGTCCCTGCTAATTTTGAGCTGAACCAACTAATTTTATAAATTGCAATATGGGTCAACCAACAAATGAAAGGTTAAGTTCCTCTAAAAATAAAGTGTCATAATTTTCTTTTAGTCTCATGTCATATGATTTTCTCAATGGAAAAAGTGAGAAATTGTACTAGCTTTTTTGTTATGTCACAATGAAGTTTTTAGGTTCACAAAAAGGCAGAGTACCTGAATAACGGTCCATATGATAGATCTGGCAGTATATTCCAAGTTTCTGAAATAATGTGATGATGATGATCTTTAAATACACTAACTCAGATTTGCTATACAGAATTTGATCAAGAGTCATTCTTTGAAGTAAAATATTTAGTTTGAAATGGTGATCCAGTTAGCTAACCATTAGAAAAGCCTGTTTACACCAATACCAATAAATTTAGTGGCAATTATTATACTGCTCAATGCAGAACAGATGTTGCTTGAGGTCTTAAAAGTGGGATGACGTTTAATTTGTTTTTTTTTTTATCAGATTGGAGATGAATTTGACTGTTAAACTGATATCTTTACTCTGTTCCACTGTTGTTATTGTTGTGATCGAGCTGCGCAATGTATCATTTCAGCATCGATTTCTCATTGTGTGTCTGTAATGGTCACATTTACTGAATAAAACAATGACATTACTTTTTTCATTGCTCTATTGTAAATATTTTTCTACATGATTTACACCTATACGAAGTCACCCCAGTCAATCTAAACAAATAATTTCTTTACAAGCTACTCAAGCCATATGTTAAAATTGTATTCATATTAGGGCTGCACAATATATAGTTTCAGCGTTGATATCGCAATGTGCGCATCCGCAATAGTCACATCGCAGCATCTGCAATGCTGAATTTAAAAACACTTGTGATTTGTGGAGTTTTTGCAATGTTTAACCATAAAGTAATATTTTTTATGTGTGTTTATATCAATTAAAACTCTTCAGACATAAAAAAAAATAATTAAGTTCAAGGAAATTTAATTGCATATA
>CAIGQQ010034181.1:4272413-4284446 GCA_903798035.1 Danio albolineatus | reverse complement strand
TATATATATATATATATATATATATATATATAGATAGATAGATAGATAGATAGATAGATGCACTCCCTTACAAAAGCAATGTAAAATTATTTATTCTTTCCATTTATTCTTTCATATGGTGAAATTATGTATTCAATATCGCAATATATTGTAGAAAGTTAAAATATAGCAATGTTAGTTTTTTTTCAATATCGCGCAGCCCTAATTCATATCGCAATATATGTCGCAGAAAAACTAAATATCGCAATGTCAGATTCTTTCAATATTGTGCTGTTATAATCTGGACTCAACTGTTGTACTGTTGTTTTAAATTTAAAGCAATTAGCAATTCAATTTAGAAGTGTGTCTATGTAATATTTAGCATCCTGTGTGTGTAAACAGGCCTTAAATAATTTTTGATGAATCTAAATTATTCAGTTCCTGCGGTCAGTCTGTTTCTGTTAACCAGTTGAGTTGCCTCAGAGGATTTAATGAATATTGAATTAAAATTGAATTCATTTTTATACAGTCTTCCAAATAACTCCTAGTTTTATTCAACAGAACAAATAATTTGGTTTATAGAAATTAAATGAGGATGAGAGAACTACGACACAATTTTCATTTTGACATGAGCTTTCCTTTTGTTTTTAAATTTGGAGCAGTTTCATCTTATTTTCCAGGCTTGGGGAAAAGTTTGATGTGTTGTAATGCATAAAGAATTTTCACATTTTCTCAGCTCATGTGCTGTTCAACACCCTATGACATAATGTGTGTTTTCTTGGTATTTGCCTTTTAATTTAATCCCATTGGTGTAAGCGCAAACTCACAGCGAGACAGAAATGAGTCATTACGGACAAGTCAGAGAGCAGTCAGACTTCTTCACAGTAAAGCTGGCCTAAGCATGGATGTCATATCATCCATAATTAAATGACCACGGCAGCTACACGCTCATCATGTTTAGCATCACTTCCTCAGACAGAGTGGAAGTGACTCACTGTTTTAAAAATTATTAGCAGAGCAGGGGCTTTTGTTATTACGTGTTGTTCATTCAGTGACGTGTTATTGCTGGGAAGTGATTTTGCTGTTTATAGCTGTATAGCTTTATGTCTGTAGAGGCCAATAATATAGCCAGTCTGTTATAGTTCAGGTTCCTCCCACATAGGCTTATTCAAGGGCCATTTGTGTTCTGTGTAAATGGTGTTTGTGCTTTTTAAATGGGGGTTTGTATTGCATTAGGCAGCCCGTACTGAATACTTTTCAGGTTTGTTTTGGAGTAATCTAAAGATAAATATAAAAGCACCAGTCTGAAACTGAACTGAAAACAAAACTGAAGATGAAACTAGTGCAATAGTTCACCCATAAATTAAGATTTCCTTACCATTTACTCAAGTGGTTCTTAACTCATTTCATTTCATTTTATTTTCTTGTCGGCTTAGTCCCTTTATTAATCCGGGGTCGCCACAGCTGAATCAACCGCCAACTTATCCAGCATATTTTTTACGCAGCGGATGCCCTTCCAGCCTTCCAGCCACAACCCATCTCTGGGAAACATCCATACACACACATTCCCATTCATACACTACGGACAATTTAGCCTACCCAATTCACCTGTACCACATGTCTTTGGACTTGTGGGGGAAACCGGAGCACCCAGAGGAAACCCACGCAACCACGGAGAGAACATGCAAACTCCACACAGAAATGCCAACTGACCCAGCCGGGGCTTGAACCAGCGACCTTCTTGCTGTGAGGCAAACGTGCTACTCACTACGCCACCGTGTCGCCTGGTTCTTAACTGTAACACAAAACTAGATATTCTTAATAATGCAAATAAATAGGCTTGTCCTGCTTCATTTCACACTGGCTAAATTAATTTGTACAGGGTAAGTAAATGTTGTTGATTGATGAAATGTATTTTGATTGAATTTTTTTAAGTGTATTATATTCTGTTCGAAATAAATAACTCTAATAAAAATAAAATCAGCCATTGACATTCATATTAGGAACCAAAAATTACAATGAAAGTGTCTATGGCTGTTTGAACATTCTTTGCAACAAGTGGAGGAAGAGTAAAAGGCGGAATTGTCATTTTTGGGCGAACTATCTCTTTAGAAGTTCAAAGTGGCCTGCCATAGCAAACATTCGGGAAGAGTTTGCTTCAGCTTGTAAACACTTTGAACTGCAATTATTTCATGATGATTATTTAATAGGTGTGGCTCTTGATCAATTTCTTCTATTTAATCTGTCAATATCAGGATCCATGAGAAAAAAGCAAAAACATAAACTCGTATGAGCTGTTTTGTAATAGAAATAGTGTAATTCTGATTTAAAGCTAAAATGACTTTTCTTTATGTTTAATGCTGTGAAGCTGCTTGCTTCAGTGCAGTTTACTTGATGATGTGTCCTGTGAATAAACATGATTTGGCATCACATGGCATTCAAAGCTCTGCTCAACCCGAACTGTCAAATGCAGATAGACTGCTATAGACAATTTCTTGGGTTTTGGCCTACTCTGTGTTATCCTCTCTGCTTCTGTCAGAGCTTGTTTTGGCCGATTGAACATACTAAATCAGAGCGTGTCTGTTTGTAGAATGTCAGATAAGTGACGTGATGTAATCTGGTGGTTGTCCATGTCTGTTGGTGTGGTGTGAACTTGGCTTAAAACTGCAAGGATTGCATTTGCTTGCCATATGTTCATTTATACTAGCAATGCGATCGAATGTTGTTTCCGCTATCTTGAGAATGGTCGAAAATGGACTATTGCTCAAAAAAATCCGTAAGGGATTGTTCATCCAAAACAGAAAATTCTGTCATCGTTTTCCTCGCTCTTGACTTGTTTCAAACCTGTTTCACTTTTTCCTCTGTTAAACACAAAATGAGATAATTTAAAGAAAGCTGGTAGCCGTTGACTTACATAGTATATGAATACTATAGAGAAAAAATCTTTTGAAAAAAATAATGGAAAAAGATATATTTTTGTTGTTGTTCAACAGAATAAAGAAGCTCACAAAGGTATGAAAAGCACTTAAATAATGAGTAAATATTTATATTTGGGTAAACTGCTCCTTTTAATACCAGCTGGTATGTGCCTGAGTGACCTGACCATCGAACCATCTTGTTTGTAACTGTTAGTTAGGTAATAGAATGCAGTTGACACTAGGACTGCAAGATACTTGGAACATATTGATATGCAATAATATTGTTTAATATTGCAATTGTGAAATATCTTATGATATTAATAACAATGCTATTTTTTAAAAATCATTTATTTAATGATCATGATAAAATAAACTTGAGCTAATTAAATAAAATTAAAAACACCACGAATAACTGAAAACCTCATCCGAATATCTGATTATTATTGGCTGTTGTTACTTTTCTCTCTTGTCTTCCGGCATTAGTATTTGTTTTTAGCTGTATTTCCACCTAATAGCACCTACTGGAGAGGTGGGTATGAAGATAGTAAAGGCCCTGTCTGATTGGTGAGATTTGGATAAACAAGTTCTACATGCATGCAGCGCACAAATGCTTGGCATGTTAATTTAATTTATTGCACTTCTCTGCGATTATGGATATTGTATATACCAGTGGTTCTCAAGCTTTTTTTCTCCGAGTACCACCTCAGAAAAAAATTGTCTCTCCAAGTACCCCCATAATAACCGGTATTATAGCGTAGTAGGCCTAATTAAGCAGCTACAGCACTGCACAGTCCAAAAATAAGGCAGATTAATTCTTCTAATTAAGAATATTTATTATTGTCACCCCCTTAAATAAAAAGTTTAGCCTATTAAAATCAATTTACTGATCACATCGGTGTTATCGTACGCGTCAAAGGGTTAAAAGTGTGTTCAATTTTTTACTTTAATTATTCAGCAATTCCTCCGTGTACCACTAGAAGAAAGCTTGTGTACCACAGTTTGAGAACCACTGGTATATACTATTATCTATATCTAACTATGTCTATATATTACTATTATGTTTCAGTATATTGTGCAGCTCTAGTTGACACTCTCACAAATAACCAAATGCATTAATTCAACCATATTGATTCCTTGTATAATACAGCACTCCTATCATTTCTGATTTTGCTGCAGTTTGAGCATGCCCTTAGTAAAAATGTGGAAATATATAAATGTGCTTCCTCTATTTATTTATACAAAGCTCAGGGTTGGCGGCTGCGTAGGTAGCCCTGTCAGATTTGGAATCTGTTTGGGCCTGCTGGTTCAAAAAAAGTTCGCCTACATCCACCAAGCTCCTTGCATCATGTCCCGCATACTAAAATGGAAAGGTACAGGACAGTTCTGCCATGGTGGATGAAAGTGAATGCTGTTGAATGTTTGTGAAGTTGCTGCTTAGATGTGTTTAATCTTGTAGAGGAAGCCAGGAGAGGGTGGGGAGGGGCAACAGTGAATGGTGGGATTGTGTTAGCGGCAGACGGCTCAGGATGTGCGCCCCGCTGCACCACCTCCCCTCCGCCCGCCGCGAGTCGCTCGCTCGTTCGTTCATTGTAGCTGTCAGCAGAGCAGACAGGGCTGGGACTATGATGTAAGCAGACCATTCCGAGAATGACCTCAGAGGACTGGATTCCAAAATTCCAGTGCAACCGGCACCAGTGTGTGTTCATCGCAGCATTCCAGAGCTGAAATAGCTCAATAAGGATGCTGGACGGCTTCTCTCCCCCTCACTTCCCTTATGTATCTGTTAAGAATAATGTTTTCCATGCCAGCCTGCCTATTCATGGAATTATTTTGGCCACAAACGTTCTTTTCAGTGATGATTGCAAAACATTTCCGTGTGACCTTTCAGTCATCAGAGCTGCTAGTTTTAGCAAGATAAGCCCACTGCTGTACTGTACTGATATTTATGTTAAGTGTAATTAAGGGGATATTGTTAATCATTTTGGCCAAAATATAAAATTTTTCATTCTATTATTGGTCAATATTGAAATTCCACTTGTTTTAAATGCTCCAATTATTTTGGTATCAGTGTATGAAATAATAATTATAACGACAATGGCAAATGTGGTAAGGAGGAATTGGCAAATCTGTTTTAAATTCAATTAAATATCAAGTCTCAATTTCGTAGTCAGTTTATTTAATTTTAGTTTTGTTTGTTTTTAAAATCATCCTCAAAAAACACTGAACTGAACTCACAAAAGTCATTACTCATTGGTCTGTGGAGCAGCTTTCTGTCTTATATCTGGACCCAAAAGTCTGTCTTAAATTCAATTGCAATGTCAGATTTAATAGACTTTAAATGACTAAATGTGTCCTTGGCTTGCCTATTATTATTAATCCCTGATTTTCATTAAGAATAAGGATTAGGCCCTGTTTAATGCAGATTGCGGATGCTCGCTTCAAGTCATTTACTTGGAGGCCTCTTGTGTCTAAGCTCATTAAAGGTTTGCTTGAAACAGGGAAAATGAGGAGCTTATCTTCTAGCATAACTCTTCGGGAGCTGACTGGGATAATGACAGTTTTCCCAGTGATTTCTGTCACAGAGAGTGATGAGTAGTCTAGAACTCACACTGACTAGTGAAGAAGCTCATCAGAGGTGATGCAGTGCTCAGGTACTCCACACCAGCATGTTGGTGAGTTGCCTGCAGTGTTGAATGTGCAGTTTGAAAAACCCCTTAATTATAGAGTGTGCTGAATTGAGTTCACTGTAGTCACAAGAGTTTCACATGCTCAGCTCTGATGTACCAGGCTGCTGGCTTTGGTTTCTTTCACAAGGCTTCTTCAAAGGTGCCTTTGTCTCCATAGATCTTTTCAAAGAACATGCTGATGGTTCCAGGCAAGTCTTCCATGTTGTTGAAGTTTGTGCTACTTTAGTTTGGAGTGTAAATGTTGTGAGCCTCTTGAAGGGGTCAGTAGTGTTTGGCCGCCTGGTGTTTCTTTAGGTATGGGACACACTAAGCCAACAGTCAGACATTGGTCGGTGTCATGTCGATGGTAAACATCGGTCCGGCTAGTGTTTTTTTTGGTATGTTCCACACTGCCTTTCATTGGGTTGACATCTAAGCGAGTTGGTCCGATTCAACATGTGGAATGGCTTTCAGTCATCTGCAAAAGAAAGCACTTTGATTTGGTTATTCAGCAACGAAGTGACAACCAAGCAATCGATTTAAGTCAAGAGAGAACACAAAGAAGCTGGCCGTATTTCATTGCATTTCTTAAATATTTGCAACCAGTATGAATTATTACTTTGTCTGACATATTTGCACAGGTGAATCCCTTTGTGGTGAGTTACAGGTACTGTTAAAATCGTACTTAATGCTGCTTTGTTTACAGTTTTTATATTACAATCCAACCCGCTCTTTAAGATTTCAAAACTCAGGGCTTCTGGTAGTACCCAGAATAGCAAAGTCAAGTAAAGGGGGTCGAGCCTTCTCATTTATGGCTCCTAAACTCTGGAATAGCCTTCCGGATAATGTCCGAGGCTCAGACACACTCTCGCAGTTCAAACCTAGATTAAAGACCTATCTTTTTGTAAAGCATACACTCAATACATCACATAGCAGTATGATGCATGAATGTGCTCCACGCATCTCGTTTATATACACTATAAACAGCAGCTACGCTAATTATTCTCTTTGTTCTCGAAACTTTCAATTTACTATAACCTTCTATGTGAAGCTGCTTTGACACAATATACATTGTAAAAGCGCTATACAAATAAAGGTGAATTGAATTAAATTGAATGTGCGCATCACAAGATCAGGACTGCGTCCAAAATCACCTACTCTGTAGGTATTACATTTGAATTCTGAATTTACTAATCAACCGTTAAAATAGTGCGTTCTATACAGTATGAATGTGAATGGTATTTTGTCACGATCATGTGACCTACCCGCATCAATTGCATCGCTTCATCCATTCATGAATTTTCTCGCTAAGCATTATGGGATAGTGTAGCGTCCTTCGGATGCACACTTCAGAATCTCGCCAGGAAGTAGTAGGCCCTCAGGGTACTTCTCGCATGCTGTTTTTCGAATTCTATGAATACTGCTTTACTATATTGTATGGAAGTATGCATTTTCGGATGCAGCACTGGTTTCTTCTTTGTGGAATGAGAAAACGGTATGTTGCCCCCTGTGGGTGCAGAAAGACAGGTCCTCTCACTCAGGCGCAGAACGCTCATACTCATTTCTGATTTCTCCCGTCCATTTAGTGTGTTCCCATGCAGCTTTTTGGTCCAGACAGGACCAGTCACATCCAATTTGGAGCAAAAACCCATTTGGTTTTTGTCTGCACTAGTTCTTTGGCAATTGGCATGGTGTGTCCTGGGCTTAAGAGACGAAGGCAGGTATCTGTCAGTTCTCCACCTTTTCCTTTCACTCATGGAGACCGAGAGGCTGGAAGACAATGTTCTGGGATTCCAGGCGTTACCTGAAAACACAGGAAGCCCCCCTTTCCTGTTTTCTGACCCATTCCCGATCATTCTTAGATAAATCTTGTGCTTGTGATTAGAACATGTTGGTTAAGAACATTTTGAGTCTTTTTTTTTTTTTGTATTACATGACTTTCTGGAATCCTTGAGATTTATTTGTCAATCACAGGATTCTGTGGTCAAATATGTTTATGTAATGACTGCTAGTCTAATCTTTTCCCATGCAACCAATTTCCTTGCATAGCTGTGGTAGTTTCATATCTCGTGTATTACTGTGTTCTTCTCACAAAGTAATGTCATTTCAGATCAATAATTCATGTTCATTTTTTATTTATTTCATAAGAAGTCACGCACAAAGCACGTTAATGTACTAGAAGGTGGGCATTATCGCAAAATAAACCCTTTAGGGGGTTTATTTTAGTGGTGTTGGAACATTTTATAATAAAAAGCCAACTTACCCATTAATTGTTGTAATCTACTAATATACAAATAAACCAAAATGTTTTTAATTTCAGTATATTGTCATGTTATAAGCTATATTAATGTTGTGATTTTTGATTTATTAGATATTTGTGCGCACAGGATTATAAATGACTTGAGTGTTGAACACACATTAATTCCAAACTTACTTTGCAGCATTGGCAGCTTGAGTTCTCGAATCTTTAATTAATTAATTTAATGTTCATGAGATCTCATGAATTCCTGCTTCTCTGAGCTATCGATTAAAGCATGTCAGCAGAGTAGTGGCATGTGCTTCCTGCCTGCTGTTTAAAGACTGATCCAAGAGTGTAACTTCCCCCTAGGGCTTGACTGGATTGCCATTGGATTGATTGGTTTAATTGGTTTCATTGTGATAACACCCCTATGGTTGAACAACATCCTCTTGTTAACCGGCTCAAGTCTGCGCATTAGAAATGCTCTGAGGATTTGGTGCTTTTGAATTTCGGCGTTTGGAATGAGACTCATCTGTGCCCTTAAGTAGGCCAATCCAATTATTACGTTGCTTAATTTTGTATTTATCCAGTGTAGCTCTGCATTTGGCGATAATTTATTAGAAGTTGCTCAAGGTCAGATTATATCCTCGGAGCAACGCGTTCCATTAATTAAACGCTCTCATGCCTGAGGTTAATGTAACTCATGTATTTTATCACAGCCCCTTGATAGATGTGATTCATTACGGCTGAGCAGGTTGAATGCAAAAACGCATCAATAAAGCTTCCGCTCATCTTGGATCATCTAAGCCAAGCTGTCAAGAGGGAAGTATATCTCCTCTGACCTGCATGGCACACCTGCTGTTGATAAAGACACACATGCTTGGCAGATACAAGAATGAAAATGAGCAAGAGAGAGAGAGATATCCTAAGGGAAATGATAAGGGGTAGAGGAACATGATAAAGATGCACCAGCCTGTTTGAAGAAAAACCTTCAGCTTTTTTTGTTTTTTTTAACGTTCACACTACTGTAATTCATGACAGCTCATATTTGATGGCCACTACCTCGTCGTAAATAATCTAGATGCTAATTTTCCACCTGTCTGCTCTGATTCACCACTCTGGGTAAAAATGGCAGAATAAAATGGAGAATTAAAGCTTATGCTGCACCCGGACTTCCACAATCTCATATTACTGGCAGAGACTCATGTGACGCCAAGGTTATTTGATATGCTCTCACGGGAACCAGAGCCCTCAGCGTTTCGTTTTCGCCCTCAGCAGCACCTTCACGTTTGACTGTTCTGAAGCACTTGCTGTTTAGCTTTGTAGGTTCACTTGAGGCTACTGCAATTATTTAGGAAGGCTTAGCATATGTGAACACTGAACCAGAAGAGATTTCCACATCTTGTTGTGTAATAAATTGTAGGAAGGTATTGTGAAGCTCTGTTGTGTTGTGTGCGAGGGCGAGTCAATGGTTTGCTCACTCTGCTTTGTATAACGCATCGTCTGTCATGCACAATGCTTCACTTTAGGATTCTTGTTTGAGGAAAGCATGAGGGACTGAATGACATCACTGTGCATGACATGAACCCTCCCATAATCCAAGCTAGTGTTTTGATTGGTTGATGTACAAGCTGTGTGCGTCCATGTGTGTGCTCTCTTTCGTGCATTTCTCTGGAAGATGGACGGTTGGTAGGTGTAGTTGCTGTTTTGGTACTAGGGTTGTTGGCAGCGGAGGTATGGAGCAGTCCTTTTGTCCTTGAGAGATTCTCACAAAACGCCATTTCTTTACAATTAAGATTTTTTTTTATTTATTTATTTTATTTTATTAGTTTTTAAAGGACATAATATAGTGGATAAATACAGGGTAAATATGTTTATATACTGCCCACCCTTAACCCTCTTGACTTGTGAAATGATGTGCACCTTATATAAAGATGCTTTGGAACGTTAATTATTATGAAATGCGTTATGTAAGTAGACCTGTCACGATGTGGAATTTTTGTTGCGCGATTATCGATATAATTATTATTTTTTTAGATCATTTTATGCCACTGATTTTATAATTATTGGATGACAGCATAATAATGCAAATAGCCAAAAATCCTGTAAAATACTTATCATTCTTAAGGTTATTTGTAGAGGTGTGAACCTACACTGGTCTCTCGGTTCGGTTATGGTTATCATGCCTTCGATTCAGTTCGATATCACGGTGCATTGGCGATGCTTTCCATACACAATTTAATATTTTACTTCACAGCACAACAATTCTTGTATTAAAATATATATTCATATACTGTTTAATTGTAAATTTAAAAAACTGTTTTTAGTTAAATTTAGTCGTTTAAACAACATGAGCATTTATTATAGCAAATAAACAAATATAAATATCCTGCTTTTTTTTAGTCATGTCGAGTGAGTTGTTACACTCCTATGATTGGTCAGAAACAGAAAGGGATGCGATTGGCTCTAATGCTCTGGCGCTGTTCACCAATGAGTGACACTGATAAACGGTGGTCACAGCTGATCCTTGATAGACGCGGAGGAGAAAACTCGCTCAGCAGACACTCGCTCATGTCTGGATCCAGAAGTATATTTCTGCATAACAGTGAAAAACAGTGTCAGTGAAAGACTGTCCAATACACACTGAACTGTGCGTTTGAGTTTCTGCGTTTATATGTAGTTATAAGCTGGTATTAGTATTATATATAGTGTATTAGCTATTTACTCGCATTTGCCTCCCTCGCCATAGTTAACTACCACAATATAACGCATATGAGATAAAGGACGTCAGTGCATAATAACCGGTTATGATCTATTACTGAACCGATACCCAATTGTCCGCGTCTGCATCACAGTGCACCGAAGAAAATTTATTTTAACACCCCTAGTTATTTGGATTCTATTTGATGTTGAAAAGGTAAATGTCCTATTAGGTAAATGTCCAATTAGAAACTTTTAGACCGTTGATGTAGAATGTAAATGTCATTGTAAGATGGGTTTAATGTAATTTGTGAATTCATAAATATATTGCCACAGCAAAAGTTATTGATCTCATCTCCAAGTATTATACAATAAGTCAATATATTGATTATTGTGACAAGATTCTTATGATACTGGAGTAATGGCCGTTGAGAATTCAAATAGATTTTTCAAATCTAATAAATTGTCATGATTTCTATACTGCTGTGTTTTGTTTTGTGTTTAAGTATATTTTGAATGAACAAAATGGTAATGTGTGATTATTTTAATGCTTCTAGTGTAAAAACTCTTTGAATTAAATTTGTGTTTTAGCTTGATAGTCATCATACTGTGTATTTTCGATATGGATGCACTCGTGTTGTGCACTGTTTGCTCTGCAAATAAACTGATACCAGTCACAGATCACACTTCACTGCTTAGCAATGCTGTGCCAACTGCCAAAAAGATCAGTGCACAAATGAAAATTAGACTTCTCTTGTAGTGTTTTGATGCACTTTGCAGACCCTGAGGATATTAGGCAACTCTGAAAGCTCCATTTGATTCGTTGATCGAGGATGGCTAAATGGGGTCATGCGCTGCAGGCTCCTCTAAGTCTAACTGAATGAAGTCCTCTGTGGGAACCGACCAGAGTTTTACCATGCTAATGTACAGCTACAGTAGCCCAGCTGAAAAAAAAGCTCTATGGTTACTGCATAAAACATTTCAGATACCTATCAGTTAGTCTGAGATAAGGCCTATTGATGTGGCGCCTTTGCATAAAAGGCGTCTGCATCATTAAGATGTGAAAGGTATGTTTACTGGGTGTGCATTTCTATTTGTGTTTTGTTTCTTTTAATGCATGTGCATCTCCGTGAAATGTCTCTCCAGGTTTTGCGATGGCCATCTCATCTATTTTGCACAAGACCTTTAGTCTTGTGTTTCCACTCAGTCTGTTACTATCTTATCAGGGCTCTGCAGTGAACAGCTTTAGAAAGCAGCTCAGCTGGGCACGCACAGTAGGGCAGGTGAACCAGAGCTCTTGCTCTTGACATACTTTTTCCATTCCACCTTAAAGAGCCATAAACGATGGCTTTTATATACTATACACTGTATAGTATACACACAATTTGTATGTATCTATGTTAAATATGCATATCTACATGCATGTACACATATACATACAAATACACACATACATGCATGCATATAGACATATACACATACACTTATTCCATGGTCTGGTGAAATTCTTGATTCTGATTGGCTGGAGGGT
>CAIGQQ010034181.1:4189298-4260986 GCA_903798035.1 Danio albolineatus | reverse complement strand
ACACACACAGGGTGTGTTTTTGCTGGAGTGGTGGACTTAAGCAGAGACATGCAAATGTCCTAGCTTGCTGACGGCAGCCTATTTAAATATGCAACAATGTCTCTCGGGGGCGGCGTGTTACACTCGTGAGGTGAACAAAAGAGCATGCGCTTAGTGCCCTGCCTAGAACACCATCCCGTCTGTAACAATGGAGGACAGGAATACCAGCACTGCAAATTATTTAACATGACAGATGTCAGACTGTGAGAGATGTATGACCTCCTTGTGCGGCAAGAGCATTAGATGAGTGTAAAAAACAAAACAAAACATGTAGACGTGACAAGTGTGCTAGTTACGCACAAATTTAAAGAAGTGAAATTGATTTTTCTCCCCACTTAAAAAAAAAAAAAACAAATACATCCCAGTATTTGCAGAGTCGGGCTTGGTGAATGTCAATTAAAAACATGCTGAATTGCATAATAATGCAAATGATCCCAAATAGGGATGGGTGATGTGGACAATATCACAATGCTTTCTGGTATTATTACGATTTAACTATATCAATGATGATGCTTTGTATCTATCCACTGTTATTGTTCACTAACTCTGTTATTGTTATTATTTCCATGTATTTCTCATTTATATTATTTTTAAAAATGAAAATCGAGTTTTGTTTCATACATGGTACAGTATGTGGTTAGCATCTAAAGCACAAAAATGATTGAAAATATCAACTCAGTTAGGGGTTTGAAAAGTTTAACAATAAATTAAACGACAGTTAGTAACAGTATCAGATGTTACCCATCACATTTAAAAGCATTTCTTTTGCATTTAATAATGGATTCAGTTCGCATGAAACCATGTCTTGTCACCAAAAAAAAAAAAAAGTTTCAAACACTTGACTGATGTTATGAAGGGAACTGAGAGTAAAAGTATGTCAGTAAATCTTTGTTTGGCAACAGGTGAACATTTAAGTCTGTATACTGAAAACTAATTCTTATTGTGTTGAGAATAGATATTGCCCATTCGTAATTCCAAAATGAATTGTATGAAAATGTTTTCAGTTTATGGGTTCGTGTTTCATAACAGAGCCTCTAACTTTTCTGTTAACAGTATGCATATATTTTAAGGGGCTCAGCTGGCAGGCTAGGAGGTTTTTAGGGTGTAGAGCCTTTTAAAAGCAGCGTTTTGGCTTCTATAATGAATCACAATCGACTGAACAAATGCAGTCTTTGAGATTTTAGGAGAATGCTTGAGTGTGCGCATTAGAGTGCAAAGGGACGGTTGTGTGTCTTCTCTCTGAGTTGCTTCGCTGCATGGCATGATGTAAAAGGCTTGTGACTCGTGATGATGTGAATTATGAATGACGTGAGGCACTCTCCTGTCATTGTAATGAAACACACAAGCACCATTCTGCTATTCAGAAGCATTTTGTGCAATTTTGCTTTAGGGAAATGACCCGAAAAGGCACCTTTTATATTTAATGACACCGTTAAGGGTCATTTATAGAGAGAGGGAATCCATTTAACAGCAGGTGTTCTTTGAATGAATTGGACTTAAGTTTGACCTAGATTTCTTATCATATGAATGCCTCTTTTTTTTTTCGTGATTTATTTAGTTTTAATGTCATACGGGATGCGCTGGTATTCATTTTTTTAAATGTTTTAAATATAAATATATATGAATAAAACACACACACACATTACCGGTCAGAACGATTTTTAAATGTTTTAAAATAAGCTTATCCGGCTGACCAAAGCTGCATTTATTTATCAAAAATACTGTAAAAATTGTAATATTATGAAATGTTATTGCACTTTAAAATAACTGTTCAAAGGTAGCTTATAACTAATTCCAGTGATCTTAATGATGAATGTCTTCAGAGTCACATGATCTTTCAGAAATAACTTATTATTGTTATTATTATTATTATTAATGGTAATAGTAATAAAATCAATAATGACTGGACTAATAATTTCATTTGAAAATGCATCCAATAAGTAATAAATAAATATTTAATAAATATTTAACAGATTTGCATTTTTTTTTACTTTTTTTATAAATGACGCCTTGATGAATTTTATTGAAAATTAAAAAAAAACATGAAAAAAACACCCCAAACTTTTGACCAGTAGTGTAGCCTTCATTATATATTGAAAAAATAGATATTGTGATGTAGATTAGCATTATTAATGGGTTATTTTATTAAAACGTTATATATGAAGCCATGTTCTTCAGTTTTTAGAGTGAAATGCACAATTACACACTTTTATATTTTATATTATGAGCAGTTTTTTAATGTAAATGTTGTTTGCCAGAAACGCCTTGTAATGAATGTCAGATCATTTCTGCTTTATATATTCGCTATTATTTACACATTATATATTATATTTTATGATTGACGGCATTTGCCAAAAATTAATTATGTACAGAATAAAAACAGCTATTATTTTTGACATTATAAGAATACTATCAAATATGACATTTATATTTTTAGTTTTTAAAATACTGAGTGTAAAATGACAGGAAATCTAATACACACATTGAAATCATGCTATTATTTATCCAACATCTATTATTTGATAAACAATATGTCACTCATCTTGTAAAGCTTCATCCTGAGATTTATGCATGCCGGCGCAAAGTCTTAAAGTGATTCTATGGTTTAGTATGGTGGTGTGTCTGTCCTTATGTGTCCCGAGGTCATCATGGGCAAGAGGAGAGTCAACAGCTGTTCCTCTCAGGACGGGCCGGTCCCTGTTAGATTACTGATTAACCCATCCCAGCACATTACATCCTGCTTAACCAACTGTGTCAAAACAAAGTCACAACTTCCCCTAAGCATCCTCACTTTGTTCCTCCAGCTGGAAGCTCCACAAACGCATCCTCACGGAGCTGCAATCAGGGCCCAATCTGTTAATTGCAGTCATTTCCTCACTCTGTACACCCAAACCCCCCCAATCTCCCCAGACACCAATTAAAGCTGCTAATTTGAAGGGCTTATGAATTGCTGTCCCAGAGAGAGATGGCGATAGATGCATCTGTAGCGTAGGCTTAATCTGTTATTATGATATGCCAGAATTTGATTGCAGCTCTGATGGGTATTCTGAGCAAAACTGTAATGGCCATTATTAAATTACTAAACTTTTTTTTTTTTAAAGGCTAAAACGTGGTGTAAAATATGGTTTTAGGTTTATCAAAGTTTATTTAATCTCTGCAATGTACAATATGTATTTTTAATCGGCATTTTGGCTTCCCTAATGAATTACTGAGCAAATGCAGTCTTTGAGATTTTAGGAGTATGAGAATATATATTTATATATGCATAATATATAATCATGCTTGTATATTATATTTATGCAGATATACATGCATATATGGTTTATTCATAAATTAATATATATATTTTTTTTAATTATTATTTTTTCACTTGCATTCTTTAGTGCCTGAACACTTTGGGTGATAAATATGGTGGTAATGCAGTGTTAATGTTTAATGTTAATGTGCATTTAATGTACAGTGACCTCATATGTGATTCATAATGTCAAAATGTAGAGTTTGCATTTTTCAAGTTTAGATTTATTTATTTATTTATTATATAAAGCTTTATTTGGTTACCTGGTGAATCCATTTCTTAAATAAAAAAATGAAACTATATTATATTAAAATAAAGTATTTTTATTTATTTCCTATGGGTTTAAAGTATGAAACCTTAATATTTTTTGAAACCACTGCAGTAACATATTTAGTTAGATTTTGTTCTGTGATGTGCATGGGTTGAGCGGAAGTGCTTGATAGAAACATGGTAAAGGAAAAAAAAAATCATTTTCACTGCTGCTGTTAGTCTGTGGTAGTAGCAGTAAAACATTTGCTCTCTCACGGTTTCATATGAGCTATTTATGTAACATTAGAAGAGCAGTCAGTCAGGAGGGGGGGGGGAGTTTCTGAACCACACCTTTTCTCTCTTTTCACTTTCTCTCTTTCTCCATTACATACACGACAACAGCACACACTCTTGCCTTGTGCTGATGATGTTCTTCCACATCAATTGACAAGCTGCTGTGTCCACATCCCTCCCTCTGGTATCCACTTAAATTGTGACATGAAATACGGTTTCTTTATGCTCGATTTGGATTTTGACTGTGAAAAAGTCTTTCTCGTTAGCTAATTATGCCTTCTGTTTGACACGCATCAAAGCAAATCTTTTACAAAAATCATGATGTAAATAAGAGGGTCTCTACTGCATCCCAGCCACCAATATTTGATCCAAAATTAGGCAAGGATATAAAAATAGCAATCATGGTTTTAAATAAAACGCAAAATCAAAGAAATTAATTTTTATGTATTACATTTTTTTATTGCTGTTCTTTCGATTTTTAGCTTAGCTTTTTTTTGTCACAATGTAAACACAGTCTTGCGTAGCCAGACCTCAGAACGATGGCTGAAGGTCTGGGAGCAGTTTAACGAACCAACCACGTTTGTTTCATGCCATGCCATTTTATATGGTTGTGGAAATGTGCTCAGAGTAACAGCCATCATGCAACTGTTGATCACTCTTTCACAAACCTCTTTAAAGGTTTTAACAACGAAATATTCGTCAATATTCTAAACGGTCAGCAAAGCTTTAAGAAAAACAGTAGGACATCTATTTAGGCTTTGTTCTGAGATTCATTCGCTATTTTGGTATTGTTTTAAACGATTTCTTTCTCTTATCTTTATGACCAAAATTACAAAATATCTGAAGGCGGTTTTCACTGCCATCAGAAAACAAAAACTCGAATATAAGCATTACCTGCATGTTTTTCGACATCACTTATTAAAGATTTATGCGGTGAGTATTGTATACTTTTAATAATCCAGCGTTAAATTCAAATTGATAATCATCACAAAGTTATCCTCACATTAACAGCATGCATAAATAACTGATTAACTAATGTTTCATGAGTTCATTCATTTTCCTTTGGCTTAGCGGTTAATTTTTGAATGCATAGTTCTGCAAACGCATGAGATTTCTCTGCATGAAAGACCAACAAATGGCTAATTTAACATCTTCATCTACAAATATGGTAGGAAATTAGTATTGAAGAAAATGTTGAAGATGTAACAAGATAATTGACAGGGTGTGTAACTTGGAAAACAGATCAAAGTGTCACTGAAAGTATTTTAAATCAAAGCTTGTCTGCTCTTCTGTTACACACTATGTACTTTTTCTTCCCCAAAATAGGACATACTTTTAGCGTGTATAGTGTAAGTAGGCAAATCGGGACGCAGCACAGGTGGTTTGGCACATGTGGGAGCAGAAGAGTGACGCTCCACAGCCTCACAAAGCATCTTCTGTTCTCCTCCGTGATCTGTTTGTGTGTTTGTGTGTCTGGGTGTGCACACACCTGGCAACCACTGTGGGAATTTGGCAATAGGATGTATATGAAACTAATGAAAGTCCAACGTAATGAAAAGACTTGCTTGGGTGAAAGATTGTTGTATAATTGGCCAATTGGAGTTTCTGAGCTGTGCGATGACTGGATGTTTTGGTATCTGGTTAATGATGATGTAATTTGATTCTTTAACGTACACTGAATGTAGGGTTGGGAATCAAGAGCCCTCTTATGCAGAACCTGTTCCATTAAAAAAAAAAAAACAAGATGAATGATTTTTCTGTTGAGCGATGATTGCTAAAGGAACTGTGTTACTCCAATCCATTCATCATATTCAGTACATATTGCAAGCTCAGCTAAATAAACAACCAGGTTTTTTTTTCCCTCTCCCTGTGCTATGAACTGTGTGTTCACAAACAGGACTAGAGCAATTCAAGTGGTAAACAAATGACTTGAGGATTTTTAATAAAAATCTATTTATTCATTCTTTCGTTTTCTTTTCGGCTCAGTCCCTTTATTAATATGGGGTTGCCACAGCGGAATGAACCACAAACTTATCTAGCATATGTTTTACGCAGCGAATGCCTTTCCAGCTGCAACCCATCACTGGCAAACATCCATACACACTCATTCACGAACTCCACACAGAAATGCAAACTGACCCAGGTGAGGTTCGAACCAGTGACGTCTTTTTGCCCAGAGGCATCAGCGCTGCCCACTGTGCAACCACGTCGCCAAATCTAATTATATTATTATTATTTTTAATGAATGTGTCAAAAATGCTCATGATTCAGTTGCAAACTCTTTTCAGTTTGAATCATTCTAATAACTTTATCTAGAATTTAAAAGTTTACTTGAGGCTTGCAGAACTTAAATTAGTGCAATTATTGACTCATTGTTTATATTATGCAGCTGAAACTACGTTAGGGCTGGGTGTTATGGCAAAACAACTGTCATTGTTAAAAAAATTTTGGTGAATAAATGTGTGTTTGTGAAAACTGTTTGTGTGAATGCTATTTTAGTTTAATATTTATATAAAATACATAAGCACTAGATTGTTATTAGCATATATTAAAGCAAACATTTTACAAAAATCATCTACCATCCCGGCATTCCTGCCAACAACATTTTAGTGATTCATGAATAAATCACTGACTGACCCTCTGAGATTTGGCATGAATATAAACATCACGATAATTGGATAAATACACTTTTAATTTCAGTCAGTCAGCACCAGGGCTTCCAGTTAATTGTCATCCCATACAAAATCAGCACGTTAAAGATCTGATTTCGTTAAAAAAAACAGCGATCTTCACTGCCTGGCTGAGATGCAACACAAAGTGGGTATCAGACCAAACAAGAAGCACTGCATTAAATTATATTTCTCCGTGCCATGTCTTTAAAACATAGAAATTAATTTTACCTTTTACTCTGTATTTTCCATAGAATTTCTGCGTTAGCCTGCCGCTGATGATGTCGCCTGTGTTTAAACGGTCTTTCATCTCTTTTTACGCTTTAACAACCAAATGGATGCTTACGTCCATTTAACTGATTATATTTGAATTACATTACAACGTCGATGCTGTAAAAGGAACCTTATGAAATATGAAAATAGTCACATGACGCTTTCACCGGAAGTTCATCATTGGCTGAAAAACACTAGCTGTGCATACAGTCCATTGTTTACAACACTTTTACAGCACATTACAGAGCATATATCAGCATGCAGAAACTGTCATGCGATGTCAGACTTAAGCTGATCAGACAGGCTGTTTGTGTTGAGGGCTTGTTGTGGAGACATTCACAATCATCAATTTGCATATTCTACATCCCAGTTTGCATATACTAGCTGTCCAAAGCACTATCTGGGGAAGAAATCATTGTTGTGTCCCAAACTGTAGTTTGTTTACATGAGTATGTTAATGCTTTCCGGGTGCCCTACTGTTTTTACTAGTAGCACAGTTTATTTCTACTGATTCGACTTGGTAAAAAGATGATCAACATCCAAGTTTCAGTTCTGCAACAGCTGATGCTTCCCTGTTGCCTCACTTAATTGCACTTCTGCTTTCCTCACATACACACAATACGCAATGAACCACCTTCAAAATGTTTTTTTTTTGTTGTTGAGAAAACGCAAGAAAAGAGATGCCGTCCCAAATGAGCTGGCACTTCTGTTAATTGCTCGACACATGCAGCTAAAACTGATTGGTGATTTCCATGTAATGTTGCATCTGACACTGTCCATTTAGCTTGATTTGTTATCTAGTGTTGAATTAGCATCTATTATTAATCTTGCATAAAGCTGACTGACGTTAGGCGTTAAAGATCATAATCTCGATTTCATGTTAAACCTTTGCCAAGTATGATAAAGATGCACAGTAAAATCCCCTGAGTAAAATTGACTCAGTTCAGAGAGTATTTGGGGTCTCTTTAAATAATGGCAAACAGGTTGGTAATAAGTAAAGCTACTGGAGTTTGTGGAGTTGTTTAACGATCCTCTGCTGAGATTTTGAGAGATTCAATGTATTATATCTCAGTTGATTTCATTTAAGCCTGTGACTGAAGTCAGTTGTAGTTTTGTGTTTCTCTTCTGTGTTTCTGTAAATTAACAGCAGGTGTTCATTACCGCTCATTCATCACCTAATTAAACCTTTCAATGTCACCTTAAATTGAGTAAGTTTAACTCAATTTAGAGAGGGACCAAATACTATCTGAACTAAAGTATTTTTATGAAGTATATAATTGAAGTGTTTTGCTGTGAACATTCATATTTATGTTCACATGGTTTATATATGAAACCGTTTCATTTTTGTTCAAAGGTACACTTCAGTTTGCTTGGTTTGCATAATTTACAAGAAAAAGGGTTGACTGTTTTTTTCTAGAACATTCCTGTTCATTTAAGGGATGTACTAGATTAAAATTAATTATAAATGGATGCCATGGTTAAGTTTAAATAAATATGATCCTAAAACAGCCAGTAGGTGGCGCATGTTTCTTAATCAAAGTGATTCACTGACTCGTTAATTTAAATGATTCTTTCTTAATAGGCGATTCTTTAAAAATAAAATGAATCAAATGGCTCATGATGAATGGATAGTGTTGAAAAAATGGACTATCACATATTATAAAATATAAACCTAGCTATAAGATCAACTTATACATTGCATTGTGCCTTGTTAAATCTTGTATTTATAGCAGTATTCAAACTGCATTGTTAAAACAATTACAATATTAAAGCTGGCCATAGTATAGCAGAAATTAAAACTGATATTAGCACACATTTTCTGTCCTATGTTGTTCGTTGCATCTTAATTAAAATATTGCAGAAAATGTGTAATTATTATTCTAAATCCTCTTTTAAAGGAAGATAGACACCTTTGGCATATTGCCCAAATGTTTGTCACCCCTTTTTAAAAATGCAACCAAAAACAATATTTGATTGGCATTTTATGAATTATCAAGGACCATGGTTTCATCTAAAAATGGCTTGAGGTTCAGTGAATTAAGTTTTCATTTTTGGGTTTGCTATATTTAAGGTGCTTTCAAGATGGCAGTGAAAATGAAATGTCAAATATCCGACTTCACTTTATTCATCAGTTTCACAATGACTATGCATTGTCACGGTGAAAGTGAAAATGAGTCTAAATGAAATTTTTCAATCTGTTTTTTAATTTTTCTAATTTGATAGATTCATTTAAAATGGGCAGAAAAAAACTATTCCATATATGCCATACCTTTTGAGTGAAAGTCAGAAATTCCCCTGTTACAAAAGATCAAATGTCATATGTTTTACAATAAGTTGGTGAATGTAAATGCCATGAATGTTTAAGTGCACCACTCCTAACATTACAGCAACAGAATAAATGTTACTTGCAAGTGCTGTTTGTTTGATTCAGAGTTTAGTGGTGTTTTAGTAGCAGGAGCTGGTTGAGTTTTTTCAATGTTGGCAGCGATTAGCAATGGCAGGCATTCCCTTTTCTGAAACTTCATCCTGGACAGGTGGTCTGACCTCTCCTTCAGCCCAAGACATTCCAGGCAGGGCTGCAGGGGTTAGGATTACCCTTCATCAGGCACATGCAGGCCCGGTCTGGGTCTCAGCGGGGGTCTGTGATCATAGAGATGTACTTTAGATCAGTGTCACACACGGATGTTTCGGCCACTTGAAAAATTACTGTGCTAGAGCTCCACAATCATGAGATTGTGAGGATAGCTATCTGCATTTTAAATTATTGCGATTTAGCATACATTTATTAAACCTTTATCACTGCTAAATTCAAATCTGCGTTTCACCCAGAGTAAACATATCATATACAGTTGTCATATGGTTTTCTACTGCTATGATTATTTCAGTGTTAGCAACATTTAAAATTATAACACTGACCTTTATGATGACAATCAAAATAAAAGTTTGAAATCAACATAATGCATCAAATTAGGGTTGTAGAAAATACATTATTGTGCCAATAGGTGGCATCGAGCAACCATTGATAACATTTATGACCTAATTGTCATTGAGTAATTCTTTCAAGTGATTCTTTAAAATCACTGATTCATTCAGTTCTAAAGCTGCAGTATGTTAGATTGACAATGGGTGAGCTAGGAATTGCAGTCTACATTTAAAATGTTGTATTGTTTGTGTTTGAACCCAGCCACTCCTCCTCCGACTTGATGCACATGAAGGTTTTCAGATTGATGACACCAACAGGAGCGTGTGTGCCTGACTATCTAGCCTTCCACTGTAAGCTGGTCAGCTAGTGTTTGCGTTTAAAATCCTCACGTGATTCTGCATCTCATTTCAAAGTCATATACATTGATACAGCCTTCATACAGACCAAAACAAAGACAGGCATTCTGATACAGAATGCACTTTTTCAAAGGAGAATAACTGTAGCGTTATTTTTTAGGTATGTTCACTAATGCTTCATAAATATCTGCAAACATATTGGGATTTTTAACTGCTTTATAAGAATCAAAAACATACATGATATTTAAGTTAATCATTCATTCAAATGGAGATTTTAAAACCGTTACATAAAAATCTAATATAAAAAGATAAGTAGCAAATAAAATTTTCAGAACTTTTTGAAAATTAGTTTCTGTATTTATGTTTCTTGTCTATTTAGAATCGATCTAGTAAAATGATCCATTTTAAACCCAAAATGCTGATTGTTGGTTCATGCAGAATTGTGCAGCTCTGCTGTGCCCACTTGCTCTTGTACTCATCATGAGTGCGGTTGACCACAAATGCAGATGCAATGCTGGCTTGACTCATCTTGACTCAAACACACACTCACATGCTCTTTTACTTAAACTTGACCTCGGATGTCTCACGAAGCTGATCATATCACACATATCCCATCATCTTCCTGGACGGGGCTTTAATGTAGCACATGCACACACTCAAGCCTGTCTGAACCTTTGCTGACCTCTCGGGTTTTAAAGCTCTATTTGTGGGCTCAGGCTCCATTACGGGGTCACAAACTGGCAGTTCTTTGGGATCAGCTGGCAGCCACCATGCTGTAATTGTTTTCAAGCTGTGCTGTTGCACAAACAAACATATGGGAGCATGTAGGACCGTGATCAGGACACCCACACGGTTGCAGGCTTGTTGTACCCTCAGCCTTTCTGGAGCCCGGGTGTCTCTCTCTGTACACCACAGCTCACTGCTGAGAAAGAAATTACACTCACGGCTTAATGTGGATCTTGAAGGCTTAAATTACGAGCACAGAAGGCAGGGTATGAGATATAAGGTAGCCTATTATTTTGATCGTTTGTTTCATTGTAGTTAGAGTGATTCATTGAAAAGATTAAATTAATTTTAGATTTTAGAAATGTAATTGTTTTATGTTTATAAATTAGATAAGCTGTGTATTAGCTATATTGTTTTCTTAATTTTTTTGAATGTTTTAAAAAGTCTTTTTTTTATTTATTTTTTTTATTTAGTTTTGTATAATTCTGTTATATATTATAGTGTGCATTTTTTTTTTTTTTACATCTGATGTGTTTTGTATTGGCCCAACACACAAAAAAGGTAAAATAAATAAGCTATAAACAAAACAACAGTTGTCGTTGATTCTTAATACTTCCCATTTTAATAATAGTAATAAATACAACAACATAATAATAATAATAATAAAATATTAAAAACATTAATGTTTATAGTTTACAAATTTTTATACTTTTTATACAAAGCAAAAATTGTAATAAAATATCATTGTTGTTAATATTATCTATTTTATTTCATTATGTAATATTTCTTTATAAATATTTTCAAGTATACTAAAGTACATAAATGTTGCATTAGTAGTAATTACTGTTATTATAATCATTACTATATTATTATCATTAGTAGTAGTAGTAGAAAGAAAAGCTTTATTATCATAATCATACAATTTTTATTATATATAAATATAGATATGTAAAGTTTGATGTAATTAACTTGGTGTATTAAAATTATTGTGTTTGTTTGTATTTGTATTCTGAATTGTTTTCACCATGAAGATATACAATGATGCTGACTCAGCATTTATATAAAAAAATCATTACCAGTAGTAAAATATTTAAAATAAATTTTTATGTATTAAGTTTTTCTTAAAAGATTGTCTTTTTATTCTTTGTATTTGTTTGCTTTGTATTTTTATACTTTTTATTTTACCTACTTTATTGTTCTTACTGTTACCATCCATATTTTACACAGGCTCCTTACATCTCAAGCTTTGGGTTATGGTGCAACGTAAAAGTAGTTTCATTTTTCAAACCAACTCTCAAAACCGCACTTCTTCGAACTCCTGACGTATAAAAAGATGGCCAGTTGGGGTCAGGTAAACCCCCAAACCAGACTAATTTTACAGGGCCGATTAGTTTAGAACATCTGTGTGCACATTCTAATTCAGAGGAATGGCTTTATTTGTGTTTTCCCACAGTGGTCACCTGATCTGGCCTTTGGTTCTGGTTGCATTTCCTTTCCAGTGAAATGCACGATTGTTCTCTGAGGTATATTTTTCACATCTTTGAGAGAAAGGTTACAGCAATAAAAAAAATTATTAATTAATAAAAGATATACATTTAATTCCCTTATCTCTCGTTTTAACCGACCTGTCTGTCACTTCAGGGTTTGATTAGTATCAGTTTTCTCACCTCAGAGAGCTGCACTTTTCTGTCCCAGAACATGTTGGGTAACATCTGTTGTGTGTTCTCTGTCATTGCTGACGCCGCGCTTTGATCTAGAGGATATTTGGAGTGAAAGATGAGTTGGATTGAGGACGATGAGTTTGCTGAACTCTGTAATAGCATAAGTGTTAAAATGAGCTTCTGTAAAGGTTATGTAATAGGACTTTTTGAAGGACTTTGTCAGGACAGCTGTGAATTTCATGCTAGATTTAAGATGACATATTCACACTTAACTAAATGTTCCCTTGCCCGAACACCTCTGGGATGGGTCTTTATATTCCGCTAAATTTAGTGGGAGATCACAGTTATTTTCATCTTAAACAAGTGTTAAATGATTTGCCTTCTCTGTGGGATTTATATCTGGTTTGTTTTGTCATTGCTTTTCCTGTACCTGGTTAAGTGCAAGTTTCCGTGATGGCATTTGTGTCATGCTTTTTGTAACTAGAGAACATAATTTTGCCTGTTCACATTCATCCACATTACCGTTTTTGTCTTTTTCTCCCTTTGGCTTTTTGGTTGTTTTTGGTATGTGTAATGTATGTCTGTATTTTATATTAATTAATGTATTATTATTTTTTTTATAATTTATACATTTTTTATTCATATGTTTATTTTTATTTATATATATTTTGTATTTGTTTTTTATATTTGTGTATTTGTTTCTTTACTTATGTGTTTATTTATTTGTTTATTTATTAATTTATGTTTACTTTAAGTTTGTTTATTTATTTATGTGTTTATTCATTTATGTTTATTTTATTTTTTACTTTTTATCTATTTGTTAAATTGCTATTCATGTTTATTTTATTATGTTTATTTTTATTTATATGATTATTTTTTAATTATGCTAATTTATGTTTATTTATTTATATTTAAATGTATTTATTATTTTTATATATGTTGTTTTTTATTTCATATTACTACAGAAAATATTTTTTACATTTGGCTACTGCACTGTAAAAAGCAATTAGTTGAGTAAACATGTAACTTGAAATTGTTAAATTTACTTAATTATACACATAGTTGTTAATTTTAAGACAATTTCCATTAAAAGCAATAGGTTTACTCAAGTCAACAAATCAGTAAGATAGAAAACATATATGTTCTTTTAAACTGACCTTGATGCTCATCAATTTTATAAATGTACGTAATTTTTACAAACGTTGAAATCACATTTACAAAAATAGACATCCTCATACTGCATATTTGGGGTGGGGGTGGGGGGTTCTCCTTGGAAATCCTGGTTGATCAAAAATGCTGAGGAGGCAATTAGATAAGAAATATTTTGAATTTAAGTTCTTTTCACTTAATGCCTGTCCGTTTTATGTAAAAACCTTTTTAATCATCTAATGTAGCCCTTGAGTTATTTTAAAGGCTTTGAAAAAAGTGTAGAAAATTAATACAGTGTAGTAATTTTTGGAAATAGTTTTAATTTATGCTTTACATGGGAGGCTTAGGAATCTAAATCCTCACTGAGCTTCGAGTCAAAGTTCCGGCTTTTCCTTTGGAGGCTTCTGTATATAAATAAATGTACTTCTTCATCTCTCTTAATTCCAGTAATTGGTGGCTGAAATATACATAGAATTGTTCCTTAGCAACCTGTGTTATAATAGGTGTAAAAATACATTCGTAACTGGAAAAACCATGGAAATACGTTGAACTAAAAGGGCATTAATCCAGTGTGTTGCGTTTCACTCAGAGTATTCATTTCACTATGTTTTTCTAATGCTTTTAAACAGCTGACATAGTTGTGCACAATATTGCTGCAAATTAAGTGAATGGAGTGTGCAATGTGTAGTCGTCCATATGCAATCAGTTCAGTGAGATGTAAATGAGAATTCTCGGCTCTGAACACACTATTGAGGTCTTTCCAAAGGCGAGGATAAAGGCCTTTGAGAGTCTGTTCCATCTGCTGGTTTTGAGAGATCTCTGATCCTCCATGTTCACTGGCCTTTTCCTCTCCCCTGAGAGAAGCTGGGATTTGCACATAGCTGAACAGGCGCAGGTGAAGCCCTCCAGAATGTCGAGGTGCTTAATCTATACGGGATGCAATTACGATTCCCAAAATAAATGTGACATGCTAAGATGTTGCTGAATGATGAGGTTAAAATAATAATAGTAATAACAAAACAAAATAATAATAATAATACACAGGTTAATTTACGCATTTGTAATGCAAGTATTTAGAGATACCAAAGGACTGGGTAAAATGTTTAGTTTTCATTTACTTTTGCTTTGTTTTTTTATTTGATCAATCAATTTTACTTATTTAAATGCAAACTGCACTGCAGTTTACTTTTTATTTTAGTTCAGTTTTGTTTTAGCTGAATCTCTTTTTAAAAACTTGCATACAAACTGCTTGCTAATATTTTTTGTTTGTTTGTTTCATTTCATTTAGTTTTTAATCTGACCAATTTCTTTTCCAGACATGTTTATGAACTGAATATTGTTTTGTTTTGTTTGGTTTGTTTTGTTTTGCTTTGCTTTTTGTTTTGTTTTGTTTTGTTTTGTTTAGTTTTTTTGTTTTGTGTTGTTTTTTTGTTTTGTTGTTTTTTGTTTTGCAGGCATTTTTGTATTTTTATTATTTTAGTTTTCTTAAATACGAAGTGTGATAAACTGTTATGGCTGAGACTTGCCTATGAACTGAAATTAAGTTTGGTTTGGTTTTGTTTATGTCCCATTTCCGGACTTGCGTACAAATTAGTTATTAATATTGTTTTATTTTAGTGCTTTAATTTAAATTCTACAAAGTGTTTAAACATATTAACATACTGTAATGACTGAGCACTCGCAGACAAACATAAAAGATCCTGGATAAGATTTTATGTGATGTTTTCAAGATTAAGTCAAATGATTATAGACATAACTTTTGTGTGTGTTTGTTTTACCCATTATAAATCAATTTAATATAGTTTTACATATTTCCAAAATGTTAAGTGGGATGTAAATCTAAAGATTATACTGTACATGTTCTTTCAATATACATCTATTGATATGTTTTATGTAGAATAATTCACAAAGCTACAGTCAAATCTTTATATATATATATATATAAACGTTCATGTTTGTTTTAATATAAATACAATTTTTGAAAATAGGAAAAAAAAAGAAATAAGGGGCAGAATATGCCACTTTGTTTGTAAAACCAAAACTGGACATGAAAATGAAGATGGGCTCATCACTAGTTAAAATAATAATGACAAAGCTTAAAATAGTAAATTAATTAAATTGCGAGTAGCACTAACTTTACACTTTTGTAATGCAACTGTTGGCATTATCAAACAAGTCTGTTTTCAAGTCCCTCATGCCTGGAGAGTCTCAATATGCGTCGATAATTATGGAAGATATTGTGTTTCATCAGAGGGAGTTGTCAACTGTTTTCAAACAGCTTCGCACGTCTCTTAATGGCATATGAGATCTCTGGAGAAGCCCGCTTTATATCACCCGTCCATATGTTATCCGCTGCCACTGTGCCGCTGAGCGCGAGCTGTCGTCTCCACACACACAGACAGGCTTTAGATTGGACTGTCTCCACTTCCACTCCTACACATTTCACCTCCATCTCTCCACAGCCGCCTCGAGTGGCGCTCCGCCAGCACTTCTCCAAACACCCATTAAAGCATGTCTGTTTACACAGTTGTATGCTTGTTTGCAGAGCAGTAAATAGAAGAACGGTTTGTGACGTTAGCAATGTTGGGCACAATCGCTTGCTCTCCCTCAGATTCTTTTGTTCACACCAATAGCTGGGCGAAAAGTCACGATATACATTTTGATTTTAATTTATTTGATTTATTCACTTATGAAAATGTGTTTTTTTATGTGTTATATGAAATGAAGGAACACAGTGTCTCATGAGCTATTACATGCATAATCAAATCCAAAATTACTTTTCTGTCATCGTTTAATTGCCCTCATGTCATTGCTAAATGGTATGACGTGCCTTTTCCATGGAAAACAAGCAGAGATGTGTTGCAATACTTCATGAAATGTTAAAGGGATAGTTCACCCAAACATGAAAATGTGCTGTTTGTTTATGCTCTCCCTCGGGCAATTCAAGATGTGGGAGATTTTATTTCTTCATTAGAACATTAAGGAAAGTTTTTATCTGGAAACGTGGTCCTTGAAGATTCAAGTCAGTAGTTTGACTAAAGTTAAGTTAATAGTTTGAAGCCATGGATAAAATATTGTATAATTGTTGGATTTCTTTTACAGACCAGTTGTTTCTCTTCATTAAGAGCCACTGATATCAAATTTATGTTAAAAAATAATTATAATAATAAAAAAATATATATATTTATATATATATATATATATATATACATTTTGTAATTTTTATTTGTAATTTTTTCATATTTTATAATATTGGATTATATATTTTAATGTTTTATTTTGTGTTTTTTATTTTGTAATTTTTTATAATTTATTATAAAAGTTATAATTTTTTTAATATTACTTTTTAGTATAGATTTAACGTTTTATTTTGTCATTTATTTGTATTTTGTAATTAAATATTTGTAATTTAATTGTTTTTTAATTTGATTACTTTTTTATTATAGACTTGTTTTATTCTGTCATTTTATTTATTTTTTGTAATTTACATTTTTGTAATTTATTTAATTTTATAATTTGTATGATGTTTTTATTTCATATTTAATTTATTATAGTTTTAAATGTTTTATTTTGTCTTTTTTTTGGTTTGTGATTTTTAGTTTTGTTATTTGAATTTTTAATATAATTTTTTTTAATTTAAATATTATACATGTTTATATTTTGTGTTTTAATTTTATTATTATTTATTTATTTGTTTAAGTTTGTTTAACCACAAAACTTTGAACTTTTACACAAAAAGTGTAGCTTGTGTATGTGTCCATATGTGTATGTGCGTGTGTGTGTACATAAATTATTAAACATAGCTTTGCTTTCAAAAACTAGATTTGATTAGTCTGTTTCAGGTTCTCTATTTTGGTCAGTTTGTTGTCTTTCTGAATCTCTCGATCTGTTCACTCCTCCTCCAGATCTCATGTAGTCCATGTGTGCTTTCATCCTAACATTGCTTTAGGCTGATCTTAGTACAGCGAGCGGAGATGCAGCAGTCACACCCGTCCTCTCGAGACACATTGCGTCACTTTCTTCTGCATCTGTGTGCTCTCCATTTAGTCAGGACGCCTGGGAAAAAACTGAAGAGTGGCCACCATGGGCCCAGTTGTCTGATTGGGAGTGACATGAGGGGCGGACTGACCTTTGATCCCCAACCCCTGACCCACAGCTCTTTCTGAGTCTCACTCTGGTCAAGCGCACAGCAGACCTGTCATTCACTGCTGACTGATGGAAGTCTAAATGGTCAATTAATAAACAAGGAGGAATCATTAGGCTTTTTGTTAGTAATGCAGTCTGACAGTGTTTTCACTCATCAGTATGTGAAATGTGACTGTTCCCAAAATGCAGTTTTCCTGTATTTTTCTAGATCTAAAGCATCTAATTGTTAAAATTATTTTATAAAATGCAGATGGTTGTTGTCTAAAGATCCCATCATTGAAAATGAGCTCTTTAAAGGGGCTTTATATGAGTTACTTTATTCATTCGAACACAAGAGAATATATTTTGAAGAAAGCTGAAAAGCTGTAACCATTGGCTTTCATTGTATTTATTTTCCCCTGCTATGGAAGTTAATGGTTACAGGTTTGATTCTGTTGAACAAAAGAGAAGATATTTTGACGAATGCTGAAAACCAGTAACCACTGACTGCCATAGTATTTTTATTTACTTTTTTTAACTATGGAAGTCAATGGTTACAGGTTTCCTTAAAAATTATTTTGTGTTCAGGAAAGGTTTGGAACAAGTGAATGTGAGTAATTGTAGATTTTTCAGATTTGGATGAACTATCCCTTTAAAAGAGGTAGACTTGATGGAAAGCATGAGCTATACTGCAAACTAGGGTAACACTGCCTTCTACAGGTGCCAGTGTGTAAAACAGCCTACATTTTAATTACCACTCTTCTAAAGTAGAATCAAAATTGTAACTTGTAATGCACTTTGCTCATTACATGTGGTTTAGTGGGATATTTTGAAATAAATAAATTATCTTTAAGATGATCTTATAAATTCAAAATCAATGCATTTTAACGTCAGCCTTGTTTTATTTTTTGAACGTAAGGTCAAGATCATTTTTGGTTATAATTAAAGCTACAAATAATTTAATAGTGCTGCTAAATGTAATTAAAGGAAATTGTTTGCAGATCATATAGTGGTATCACTATTTACACAATGTAAAACATACTTTTTGTATTTGCATAAAACCTTATATACCCTTTATAAACCATTTTTCACAGTCTATTCAATTTTAATAAATAATAATTTATAATTATTTAAAAAAATACAATTTATAAATATGGTAGTTAAATGTTTAGTTAAGATTTTCAGCAAGCGCTTTAAGCATAATGTTTCTAATAATGTGCTTAATGTTTCTTGAGCACCAACCCATCATATCACAGTCCCTCCTGGGTTTTTTGAGTCCAATGGTTTTCCAGATATGAAACAAATAATAGCATATATTTTGGGAAAAGCCCAGCAAAAAATTATTTTGTTATATATGATTTTGTTTTGTTATATATAAAATAATTATATGTCCCTGCAGAATCCTTAAAGACGTATAATGACTACAAAAAAATAAGTTCAGTCATTACTGCAGTAAGTTGCTTTCCAAAACATTAAACTGGAATTGGAACATTGGAACAAACTGGAACATTAAAATGGAAAGTCTTTGGGCTGCACGATATTGGAAAAATCTGACACTGTTTTGTTTTACTGCAATATGAATATAGTTTTAGTATGAATTAAATAACTCTATTTGGAAAGATTACATTAATTTAGTTTGACTGGTATGGTCAAGTCTTTTTCTATGCAGTGGATCTGCATACATTATAAAATATTACAAGCAAAGTAAACTGTGCTCAATGGTTTTCAGAAGAGTGTAACAATACTGGAGTACAAAAATTGAACAATAAAAACGTAAAATCACATGGTCATCATTGCATAAATAATTTTAAAATGTATATATTTAATGAAATCTTTATCTTTTAATCTTAAATAAAAAGTCTAGTCCTGGAATGTGACTGTTGCAGATACACACATTGTGATATCAATCAATGATATGTTGTTCAGCCCTAGAATATAAAAGTATTTCTTTATTTATCCTATTTTTTTGCTGTATTTTTTATCAAACACTACTTTTTAAAGCACTTTTTAAAAGTAATAATGTTTTCTTTTATCCAACCCCAAACTTTTGAGCAGAATAATGATTTTCAGGTAGCACTGATAGTCCAAAAAATGGCAGAGCGTATTTAAAAAAAAAAAACATTGTTTTTGCAATTGCTTCTGGTACTTCTGGTGATGGAGAAACTGCACACAGCAGTGTTTAATGAGTCCTGCGTGACTCATTTTCTTCTGAACGGCATCATTGTCTGCCATCTATTTTGGTGTATAGTGAACTGGTGATTAAATAAAGAAGAGGAGCGAGCTTGTTCCTCTCTGAGGGCCCGTGTCTGTTTCAGAAGATGTGAAGGAAAATGTAGTCCAATTATAAGCAGCGCTCAGTCCTGAAGTTTGAGCCTGAAGGGAAAACACTAATATGAAGAGGGTCTGTTTTTGTGGTGGTCCTCGTGTGTGGCAGCCCATTCTGAGGTGTCTTTTCTGTTCCGTGTGCACAGATGTGAAGGGTCCCGCCAGTCACCACTTCTCCTGCGGACAGTCGCCTTTCACTGAGCCCTGCGTTTGGGAGAGGAAATACTGCATCCTGACTGATAGCCAGCTCATCCTGCTCAACAAGGAGGAAGAGGTAAGAACGCTTTTATCCCATCATTCTTCACTCTTCCTCTGTCTCAGGAGAAAGACACGCAGAAGATGTTGGTGCTTTGTTTTTGGTTTTTTAGGGTTTAAATGTGATGCTTACGGATGCAATTTACTGACCGGACAGCTGTTATGATTTGTTTTCCAAATTTTGCCATATTACATTGTTTTTATGGGTACACGATATTGGAAGAAAACAGTTTTGTTTTATTTTTATTTTTATTTTTTTATTGGTGATGTATAGAATACTGCATGTAAGAATAAAGGTCTGGCATTAATTTATTAAACTGTTAAATGTTCCAATGGGGCGCCACGGTGGCGTAGTGAGTAGCACGTTCGCCTCACAGCAAGAAGGTCGCTGGTTCGAGCCCCGGCTGGGTCAGTTGGCATTTCTGTGTGGAGTTTGCATGTTCTCCCCATGGTTGCGTGGGTTTCCTCCGGGTGCTCCGGTTTCCCCCACAAGTCCAAAGACATGTGGTACAGGTGAATTGGATAGGCTAAATTCTCCATAGTGTATGAGTGTGAATGTGTGTGTATGGATGTTTCCCAGAGATGGGTTGCGGCTGGAAGGGCATCCACTGCGTAAAAAATATGCTGGATAAGTTGGCGGTTGATTCCGCTGTGGCGACCCCAAATTAATAAAGGGACTAAGCCGTCAAGAAAATGAATGAATGAATGAATGTTCCAATGGTAAACATTTCCAGTTTTATCTGTTAAAAGAACCAAATTCTTTCATATTTCGATTAATTTTATGATGCCAAAATCACTGTGGAATTTTGTACATTTGTTTGTTTGTGTGAGTTTGTGTGTGTACGTGTTTTTGTTACATGTCAGGACAAATCTGTATGATGACCCAGGTATGACACAGGTATTACTAAAAGGAGGTGAAATATGAGAACATTGTTGAGAAATGAGGAC
This sequence comes from Danio albolineatus, assembly GCA_903798035.1. Classification (NCBI taxonomy): domain Eukaryota; kingdom Metazoa; phylum Chordata; class Actinopteri; order Cypriniformes; family Danionidae; genus Danio; species Danio albolineatus. The sequence goes on along the minus strand of CAIGQQ010034181.1, from coordinate 4,239,699 downwards.
GTCACCAATCTTCTAAATCCCACAGAATGAGTTTAATCAGAGAGTAAAGCTGCACAGTCTCCTGTGATGGTTGGGTTTAGGGGTGGGGTGAGGGCAATATAATATACAGTTTGGACTTTATAAAAGGAATGGAAACCTACGTAATGTACCCACTTTTCACAAAAATAAACGTGTGTGTGTGTTTGTGTGGTAGAATATTATTGAATTTTAATATCATCTGGTGCCACGGTGGCGTAGTGAGTAGCACGTTCGCCTCACAGCAAGAAGGTCGCTGGTTCGAGCCCCAGCTGGGTCAGTTGGCATTTCTGTGTAGAGTTTGCATGTTCTCCCCGTGGTTGTGTGGGTTTCCTCGGGGTGCTCCGGTTTCCCCCACAGTCCTAAGACATGTGGTATAGGTGAATTGGGTAGGCTAAATTGTCCGTAGTGTATGAGTGTGTATGGATGTTTCCCAGAAATGGGTTGCAGCTGGAAGGGCATCCGCTGTGTAAAACAAATGCTGGGTAAGTTGGCGGTTCATTCCGCTGTGGCGACCCCGGATTAATAAAGGGACTAAGCCAAAAAAGAAAATGAATGAATGAATAAATGAATATCATCTTTAAAACCAGGTAGTTTAATTATGCTGTTAAATGTAATATACATTTTTTTTTCATGTTGTTACTAAAGTCATGACAGATGCCACGTAAATTTGACATTTTTGACCTAGGAATAATATGAAATTTTAGTCATGAATGAGTTATCATACACAAATATTTTTTGCAAGCTATCGTATTTTTAGCTTTTATTGCACTGTTAAAATGATGATGATATATTTCTTATCAAAACATTGTAATAGGAATACTTTAATATTAATGTCAATATGTTTCTATTATAATCGAACATGAGATGAATTATTTGAATTGCATGAAGAATTATTTGCTGATAATGGCTGATAATAGATCATTATAATGTAATGTAAATCCTTTCATATTTTCAGTCAATATTGTGATGGCAGTAAAATAAATATTGTTGATACGTAATGATTTAATCATATTTAATTGCTTTTATAAATTGTTTAAAATATAGCGTTTTATTAAATCAAACTCTGCAGTTTGTCACAGTAAGCCTCATAATAATACTAATTACACTTATTAAGAGACATCATATTAATAAGATTAGTTATCTTATTAACTTATCGACTGATTTGATCAGCTTTATCTCTGTAGATCCAACTAGTTCCATCCTAACCAGTCTTGGTCATCAAAGCGCCTCATTTTTAGACAGTCAAATGGTTTGTCCTCTTCTGTATTGAGTTCCAGCACATCCCTATCACTGTGTAGGCCAACCGATTTCACCTTGAGGTTGTGAAAGCAAATAATCGATTCTTTTAATGTATTGAAGCGGATTGTGATTGACGCGTTGCTTTCAGATTCATTTAAATGGTTAGTTAATTAGTAGCAGTGCCAGAAAAAGCTCCTTTCTGGCCTGCTGTTTGAATGTGTACCCCTTTGACCTCCATCCTCTGACCTCTGATCTGTTCCCAGATGCCGTCAGAGGTGCATGAAAGCCCCTCAGCATCCTCATCGAAGGGCCGCAGTTTGAGGCGGACGGTCAGTGTGCCTTCTGAAGGACCGTTCCCTGATTTCCCACCAGAGGGAGCCTCCATGATGGGTAAGAGCAAGTACTGCTGATATGATGGAGAAACTGCTCTGTTTATTCTTTTTATGCAAATCAAACTTCTGTTTAAACATTAGATATTAGGGCTGCACAAAATATCATTTTGGCATTAATATCGCAATGTGCGCATCCACAATATTCATATCACAAGATCTGCAATGTTGAAATTTAGTTGACAAGAAGCTACAGAACACATGACGAGTCAAGTTTAACCATAATAGAGCAAATATTTATTATTTGCATTGTTTATTTAATTCCTGTGACTGAGTATTTCAAGAGATTTTAAACCTTTTTTGGTCACAAAAAATCATGATGTTTAAAAATGTTATTATTTATACAGAATTTTTGTTTTTTTTACTTTGACTTTTTGTCTTGTTTCTAGTCCAATTATCTGCATTTCAAAGCAGAATAAGATTATTTTACTTGTTTTAAGGAAAAACTCTCAATTTTAAGTTATTTCTCCATAAGGTAAAAAGAAAAGTTTAACTTGATCTAAGAATTTGTTTCTATATTTTGGACTAGAAGACAATGCCAAGTCAGAATTTGTTATTACTGTACCTGAATACTATTAGACTCACCAGAAAACTGCCAAATAGAGCTATTGACCTTGTGAAACTGTATTCATATCGCAGTATTTGACTGCAGAAAAATAAAACGCCACAATATCAGATTTTTTCAATATTGTACAGCCCTATTAGATATAGTTATATTTGAAGGCCTTCCATGGAAAACCTATATGTATTAGAGGATTTTGATAAATAATTATTTATTTAATATTTATTTTAACACCTATTTTTGCATTATGTTTGCATCTGACAGTTTATTAGACATCAACTTTTAATCATTTAATAATTATTAATAAATTGTAAAACTGTTAAATAGTTTTAGCAAATAAAGATTCTTTCATATTTTCAGTCAACATTGTGCTCCCAAAATTGACAGTAGCTTTTTTTTATTTATATCTATTCACTCATTCATTCATTCATTCATTCATTTTCTTGTCGGCTTAGTCCATTTATTAATCTGGGGTCGCCACAGCAGAATGAACCGCCAACTTATCCAGCATATTTTTTACGCAGCGGATGCCCTTCCAGCCGCAACCCATCTCTGGGAAACATCCATACACACACATTCACACACTACGGACAATTTAGCCTACCCAATTCACCTATACCACCTGTCTTTGGACTTTTGAGGGAAACCGGAGCACCCGGAGGACCCACACAACCACAGGAAGAACATGCAAACCCAGCTGAGGCTCGAACCAGCGACCTTCTAGCTGTGAGGCGATTGTGCTACTCACTATGCCACCGTGGCGCCCCTTATATTTATTCACTTTGTAAATTTAATGAAATCATATACAGTTTTTTAAATATTTGGTTTTGGTCAAATGTAGGATGGAAGATAAATAATGATCATTGTGTTATACTTTAAGATCACCGTAAAATGTTTTAGCAAATAAAAATTATTTCAGGTTTTCGATCAGTTATTTATTTTACAATTCGCTGTAGCATTAAAAAACACAATATCAACAAAATACTAGCTTCAGAAGAGTCAAGATATTAATAATTGATGGAATAATCCTTACTTCTAATCCCACCATTTGTTATTCTTACCCAATTCAAAAAAAAAATTCCTTGTTGGAAACTTATATTAGACTTAAAGATAAAAAGATACTAGAATAAAACAAATATTACAATTTTCTCCAACCCACACCTGATAAATCAGTCATCAGATGTAAAATCAAGATGATTATTGACCTAAGCATTGATTAACCCCATTAATTACATTGCTTTTATTTCAGTTGTTCAGTTTTTAGTCATGTCATTCACATACATTTTGTCAACTATAAACATCCTTTTTGTAATCCCTTTTAAATATTTGTGACCTTAATGCAATAACAATTAGAAATGTCATTGGTCAAAAAGTGTTAAAACGCTGATTCAAACACCTCTAGTTGTTTTTCTGACACAGGCATTATGATGTGCCTCTTATGTTTCAAAGATGAAGCTTTTACTGGGGATCAGATGGCGCTCTTTCAGCTTTTACTGTAGCTTTAAGATGTTGTTAAGCAGGCTCGCTCTCACTGCAGCTTATATGCATGGATTTGCGCACTAGCAGGCTGTGCATGAGGTGAATCATGAATGAAATCACGTCAGTAGGTGCATCTGTAACACCAGGGCCATTACTCTGAATACACTGCTGTGAGCACAGGGGGATCAGGACAACAAAGCGGCGGATTTAAAAGGGAACACTGCAGGCTGGGCTTAGAAAAACATTTCGGGGGCGAAAATATGCATGCTTAAATCTGCAGAATATTTGGCAAAACAAAGATCAGTTGTATCAAATCAAATGCATAAAACACATGCCGTCATTGTTTTGGTCTCGACCTCATGTTGTTTAAAGCCTGTATGACTTCTCTGTTCTGTTCTCTAACGCAAAATAAGATGTTTTGATGAATACAGTGTGCAAGTCGGTGGGTTCCAAAACTACACTGGATCCATTGATGTTCATTGTATGGACAAAAAAAGAGAAAAGAACGATGAGAGCTCTCAAGGCTAATGTTGTTATAAACGGTTTGACTTTTTGTTGTGTGAAACCACTGCAATCTTAATCCCAATGCAGTTTGATTTAGTGGCTATAGTGGCAACTTTTTGATTTAGTGGCTATAGTTCATATTTAATCTGTATGTTATTTGTACATTTTAGTATGATTTTCTCATCCCCCAATGAGAGGTTGGTTCGGGGGTGGAATTCGGGGACATGCCTCCTTTGCAAAACTTCCAAAAGTTTTCAAAAGACAGAAGTCGTATGAATTAGCAACTAACGTGATTTAGTTACGTTTCCTTTTGTGAGATCAAGCTTATAAAAGTCAAAATAAGATATTTTGAAGAATGTTTTTAGTTCATTTAATGAAACTCAAACTGATCCATTGTGCACTGGTTTACCTGCTTTTTAATTGCAAAATAGTTATGTCGTGATCCTCTGCCCTGCCCGTGTCACAGCAGCAACACGGGCAGGGCAAAAATACACACTTAAGCCCCGTTTACACTTACATAATATGTCTTCTTTTAAAATGGCATAGTAGAACGAAAACCATCCACATCCACACTGGCGTTCTATCTAGCATTTCTGAACAGCCCTACGTCACTCTCCACAAAGCACATCATGTGACCGGTCGCACACTTCCCCACACACTGTCATTGAGCTCCAGGCAGTCAGTGGGTGCTTTGAGCACAAAACCCCAGAGAGCAGTGCACGTCGGACAGTTTATCAAGGATGTACTGTACTGCTGAATCATATCTCAAATAGTAGTTAAACGTGAAATTTAATGAATCTTGTCTCTATCTAACGTCTCTTCGGTCTTTTGAACCTATCAGGTGACGTGTCACAGCGTCAGTACTCTGCTTCAATCTTTCGCTTTCACGCTTTTATTTAGTAATTTTAGCGAAATCTCAGATACTGTTGGTTGGTTCCTGTTGGTTGTGCACCTTTTTTACCAACCAAGTTTGTCAACGCCATTATAATAACACGGATCACTTATTCAGGCCTATTCATGCCATGTTTTTATCTTTATTTATTTATGATTATTGGTAAAACAAAGAACATGCAAGTCAGATAGTTGAAACGGTGGGCTACATGAATGAATTAAATAATTAATTAATCATTATTCATTATGAATTAATTATTTATAAATAATTAATTCACCATCGATGCCATTGTCATTGCAATGTTTCACATTAGACATCATACGATACCAAATTGGTCGACATCACCCAACCCTAATCATCATAAACGCAACATAAACAAATGCGCAACACAACCATGTGATCTATCTCACGCTGATAGTGACACTGTTAGTGACAATTCCTTCAGACTAATAGGGGATCTGCAGTGTGTATGCGTTACGGTAACAGTACTTCTCATTTGGAACCTCACTCAAGGTGGTATTTTAAAAAAAAAGTACTAGGTACAAAAGGCAGCGTAAAAGCCCCCTAAAAGTGAGCCAAACTCTACCATGCGCTGGAAAATGGATCATACTGCTTAATTGCTATGGGTTAATAAGGGCCCCATTGCCAAAGCAGTTGAGAACCACTGAACGTATACATAGAAACGCGTTCAGCCATTGGAATCTTTTTTGGCTCAAGACTTTCAGTCTCATTCACTTTCATTGATTAGATGTTAAAAATTACTCACTATGCTTCTTGATGCTGCAAACGGATATTTTCTTATTACATTATTCTACATTTTATATATAGTCATAAACACACAGTAGTTTGAGCGTTTTCAGCCGTTTATTATTCTTAGTCATTTCTCCTATAGGCAGCTTAATCAGACGGTTTCAGAATTGGAATGAGGTTCAGTAAATGATGAAATAATGCTACTTTTTGCGTAAATGTTTCTTTAACACTAAGCTGACCCAGCCGGACGCTCCCTATCCAGAACTTTCAAAGTGCAAATTGTTTTGAAATTTGGATTAAGGGGAATTTGCAGTGGCTGGCAGTGATGCAGTATGATTCACACCTCATTTCTCTCACTTTTTATCATTTCCGTCTTGTTCTATTCTCCAAACTCCCATATTGTTTTCTCATAACGATTGCGTTGCTTCAGTACACTTGGGTACATTTGACCTCTGTGGGCCGAGCGTGCTTGTTTGAGAAGGAGTATTGAGGAATGTAAGTCCAAACAAACAAAAAAGTCCCAGTTGTCAGTGTTTTCTCTCTCTCTCTCTCTCTCTCTCTCTCTCTGGACAACGTTGCCTTACCTCCCAGGCCCTAGGGGGGCAATAACTGAAGTTGCCCTCTGACTGGTCACTCATTCAGTGCCACTATGTGCGGGGGTGCGGACACTGACCCAGTGGGCTCGTTGCTAAAGGCAGCGGTCAGAGAAATGCACAAATCTCTGTGACTAAGAGAGTCATTCATTCTCCAGACCCTCCTAAGCTTCACCGCCACCAATTCGGAGAGGGTTATTTATATGTTAATGTTCCCGTCTGTTTGACAATGAGACACTCGGCAGCCTGAGCGCCAAGAGGAAAGTCCTGGATTTCTATGGCCATTCAGAACAGGTTGAGTCTCTGGAGGCAGTTCAATACACGACGACAAACATTTAGTGAGATCATATGTAGTTTTTGGTTTGGGTGGTTTTGATGTGGGAATGATACTTTTTTTATTTTATTGAATGAATGAAGAGATGTCACTTACAGAGGCTTCTGCTCTGTCTTTCTCACTGTTGTCAAGGCAATGGGGTTCTCTTGCATAGCAAACAGAGATATTTATGTACAAGTAGCTACAGTATGTTTGGATTGTGATGTTGGCTTTTCTTCACACGCTTGTGGTGATTGATGTAACAAAGCGAACTTCAAGTTTAAAAAATGTTTTCAGCTCTTTTAAGCAGTGTAGTGGACTTGGGGTCAGATGCACTATTATTTTATGATCTGTATTAAAAGGGTCATGAACTGGCTTTTTTATTGTTTTACTCTGCTCTCTTAGGTCCACTTACGACATCTGTGTGGCTTTTACTCTCAAAACCATAAAAATCTATAAAAAGCATTTTCTATGCTGTTTTTCTACATTAACATATTTATTCCATGCATTAGGTTGTATATAAAATTGTGCTGCTTGTCACATTTAATCAAGAAACATAAAAAGGAATCATTCACTCATCGTGACTCAATATCTTTAATAATAGTTTGTGTATTTGAGGTTTATATAGGTTTATTATACTTAGATTTTATTTATTTATTTATTTATTTATTTATTTAATACGTGGAAAATGTATTATTTTCCAATTATTGGGGGCCAGGCAGTCCAGCAGCCACATCATAAACAAGCACTGCAACAAGCTACAGAGCAATTGGAAAATTCTTTAACTTGTTAGCAGCATGGTCTGAGCAAATTTTGGTGGAAATTGGGCTAACAATCAATGAAGAGTTCAAAACAACAGATTTTCAAACTAATTCAAGATAGTTGACAGGAAGTCGTGTCAATTAGGGAATAGATTCTATCAATGTTCTCTGTATGATCCAAGGAATCTAGTGTGCCAGATTTCGTACAAATGCAGTACACGGTTCATCGGGCTGTCGTAGATTCCCAGAGAGGAAGAAGAAGAAGAACATTGAAGAATAATAATTAGAACCGGAACAGACACACCTTCGGTGCTTGGCCCCTAATAACAGATAAATAACTACTATGGTTAATACAGTAATTATTATTGAATTGGTGGAGAAGATGCAGCAAGGATTAGTTTCTGAATAAAAACTTCTGAATCATAATTGAACTGAATCTAATCAAATCATGAGTGTTTAATTTGTATTTTTACCCACAGACCCCAACACACTGTTTATTTTAATTCTCTGTTGTTTTTTATTGTATTTATCTATGCTTGAAGATGGTTTATTATATTTAATTCAGATGAACGAAATCATCTAAATCAGTAAAATTATTAATTCTTTATCAGATAGAGATATTAAAGTCGTCTGGTGAAATTAATATCACAATATATATCACAGAATAACAAAACATAACAATGTCAGATTTTTCCAATATCGTGCAGCTCTAGTATGCACAACAAAATCATTCTCTTTCCAAATGTCTACATATTCCAAATGTAGACATATCGATTTGAAATTTAATCAGGGGGTCAGTAAAAGATGACAGTATTTTCTTGGCTATCTGAACTATCCCTTTCAAATTCCTTATTGGAAATAATAACACCCAAATGTTCTCTTTAACCTCTGTGTTAGAGGTAATGAAGCATTTAACAGGCACTAAAATAGAATAATGGGGATCTCTTTTGGTAGATGAAATGCATCTTATTCTTTTGTTGCACTACAGAATATGCCCAATTGATTTTGCTATTTATACCGTCGTGGAAGATGAGTCAGCTGTACAGGATAATATTTTTCCCCAAGTCTGTTTCTTCCAACCCCCAGGGTTTCTGTGCAGCACATTTCGTTATTTTATTGAAACTCATAAAAAGGATGAAAATAGTTCAGTGAGTAGTGTCATGAGGCATGCCGTCTTCACAATTTACGTGTCGGGTGGGAAGAATCAAAAGGCCTTCCTGGCATATTTAGGGCAAGAAAAATGATATACCTGTCCTGAATATTATTATTTTGCTATTTGGGAAAAGAAACAACATTAAAGCATCAGATAATTTATGCATCTTATCATTTATTTATGCATTTTTAGGAATAACTAGCTGAGTTTCAATCCAACGTAAAGTAAATCTTTACAAAGTTTGCAAAAAAAATCCCAAATACCAAATGAGAATTGGGTGCTTTCCATCAAATTTGAATGGCTGTATTGATATTGGTAACCTAGCAACCAACAGTAAACAAGGAAGGCATAATGGAGTCAAACACTATAGAATACACTTAAAGGGGCTTTGACTTTGAGTCACGTTGGTGTAATGTTTGCTGTGTCAGAGTTTATTTTGACAAATGTGTTTCCATCTCCCATTGTTCACATTTTCTTTTATTGCACAAGTCCAAAACCACCTAAAGCAGGCATAAAAAAGTGAATAAAAAATCAAGGGATTTTTATTTGAAATTTGGCATTTCCATCACTCATTTCTCATACGATACTTCAAAATGTGCATTAACACTGGGTGATGGAAACCCAGCAACTGTTTTATTGCATTAATGCATATTTTGTACATAGAGACATTTTCAAGAAGTGTGTGTTATGGCAAAATTGGCTGTCTCTCCTATTAGGTAGATTTCAAAAGATTGTAATCCATAACCAACAGTAAACAAGGCAAGCATTATGGAGTCACATGGGTGTAATGTTTGCTATATCAGAGTTTATTCAGAAAATATGTTTCCATCTCCCATTATTCACATTTATTCTTATTGTGAAGCCAAGTCCAAAACCACCTAAAACAAGCATAAAAACTTTTTCACAAATTAGGATTTTTGCTTGTTCTCCCTGCGTGGGTTTCCTCCGGGTGTTCTGGTTTCCCCCACAAGTCCAAAGACATTCGGTACAGGTGAATTGGGTAGGCTAAATTGTCCGTAGTGTACAGTATGTGTGAGAATGAGTGTGTATGAGTGTTTCCCAGTGATGGGTTGCGGCTGGAAGGGCATCCGCAGCGTAAAACATATGCTGGATAAGTTGGCGGTTCATTCCGCTGTGGCGATCCCAGATAAATAAAGGGACTGAGCCGAAGAGGAAATTAATCAAGATTTTTTTAAATTAATTTATTTTATTTATTTATTCATATAAAATTTGGCATTTCCATCGCTCATGCTTAAAAATGAGCATTAAAATAAGATGATGGAAACCCAGCAACTCTTTTGTTTAAATCATGGCATTTTATGCATAGTTTGTACATTTGATAAGTGTGTATTGTGTAATAGCAAAACTGCTTAGATTTCAAAACATTGTTACCTGTACTGGAAATTCCAGGATATTTTATCTTTCTGAAAACCTATAGACCACTGAAATTCATAAATATCAATCTCAGCACATCCCTCTGGTATTCATTGAATTGTCAGGATCCTTTAATATCCCTGCACCTCACAGGCATCCCTGTAAAGTAACTCCAAATACATTATAGGCTGAGCAGTTGCTTTGACCTCTATTAAAGCTTGTCCAGTGAGCTAGAAGATAATCTGTGCATCTCAGAGCAAGTGTCTTGCACTTAATATTATTCATTCGTTTAGAAAAAAAATATTTGGAATAATTTATGTGATTAGTATTTTGCCAGAGAGGTGTATGGGTGACAAATTAACTACAAGATATGAATTCTTCAACATTAGTATTCTGTTTTTTGCAATTGTCATATCCATAATCATTAGAGTTTTCGGGGAAACTGTACATCAGATGAATGAAGATTTGTGAAATTTGATCTGAAATGGTCAGCAAATGTGTCAGTGACCATATTGCGTGACTTTGGCATGCTGGGAGATTCAAATTGCAAATGTTTCCCTGCCAAACTTGTTGCTGTGATGCAACTGACTGTGCAAGCTACTGTAATATGTAGCTTTAACCTACATTTTGAGAAAAAAATGGGCCTAATTTAATCCAGTTAATGGGATATTTTGCCCTAAAATGAAAGCATTTCTAAACTGCAACCACATTCTTTCACACGGAACCTTACACTGTCTTTTTCAAATGTGTTTAGTTCTGCTATGTTGATTAATTTACTTGCTTTGAATACAGTATGAAATGGTATTCAACACAATGCTGTTGCTCTGAAAAATAAAAGAGTTGAGTTGTACATCCAGCTGCTTCACTTCCCTCATTCATACCACTATATTGTTCTGCGCCACAGAGGGCTTCCTGTCCTTTCTCACGCATTTAACAGGTGTAATGTCTTACTTCAGAGTTTCGCTTCAGTGAAACACAATACCACAGCCGTTTGTTTATGTCTTTAACCAATGCTACATTAACTCTGACTGTTTTTTAAGTTAATTACAATATGAGATCTTGTAGAATATTATCCTGAAGGAAGAATGACATTTATTTATTAATATGTAAAATTACAATTTGTAGATGTGTTTGTACATGTGATATATATTTAAAATTATTGTTATATGATAAATGATGTTTTACATTGTAATGTTGTACGTATGTTGAAAATTATACCAAATACACTTTTCTTTTTTTGCATTTTATTATTTTGTTTCTGAACAAGTTATTTCTTTTTGCATAGACCAAAATCAAATATTTAATTCATCAGCTTAACACCTAACATTTTATTATTATGTCTATTTTTTGTTGAGGGGTTTGCTTATACATAATTTTACCTGATAATTTTTTCCTGCCTCTTCCCAGCTGAATTATGGAGTGAAAGTGAGAGAAATGCCCCAAACCCCCTCCTAATTTAGACTATAAATTGTCCAAAAATAAAGTCTGACTTGTGATGTTTTTATGTATATTAATTTAATCAATTAATTACAAGCGATGAGTATTATTATTACTGCTATTATTATTATTATTATTATCATCATCATTAACCCCATTTACCTGCCTTATTCACACGCCTTAAGACCGTTTTCAGTCGTCTACGTATTAATGATCCATCCTCGTATAGGACAGGCATTGTTGTGCTCTTTTCAGTAAATGAACATGGTGAAAAGCGGAGTGGGTTTGACTGGATCGAGCTCTGGCTTTACTGCATTCCTCAGTGTATCGACTGACTGAAGGGGGTGTGAGAGACTTCACTCACCAAACACCGGCTCGGCTCATCTGCTCTTTGGGATTGTTTGGTTTTATTTTCGCGGAGAGATGTGACTGTAACTGATTTGGGGATCGATATTGACCATGGATTTCATAGGTATGTTTTGTGTTCCGTATCACTTTATGTTCAGTGGTTGTGGAGCCACACGGCAGTCAGTTGTGAGAGTTTGAATTGATAGTTTCGTTGCCGCCACATATTTGATCCTTTGTTATACTACTGTGGGTATTTGCTTCCTCGATTACTTCGAGCTTCAGATTTTAATTGGAAGAGATTTCTAATTCCTTGTGTGTTTTTTCCTAATGCAGTATAACGACTGCACATGTACCCGTATTCAACAGTTGTCTGAACTGCATCACGTTTTAACAACTCTGTTAACGTTTTGGGAACTGATACGTGTTTTGTTTATCATTTCATGTTGTCCACGTTTTATGAACGCGTTCTTACATAATTTTTTATTAACGTATTGAAATAAACAGTCTACTGTTTAAAACGAGTGTACTCCATTTCCCAAATGAATGACTCTTATGAGTCGGTTCTTTGTGGTCACTGGGAATGATTCCGATTTCTGGGCAAGCGACTCTTTTGAGTCGGTTCACTGATTGAATCATTCGGAGTTTACTAGTTGTATGTTAAATTTCCCTGTGGCTTGTTATCGATTTGTTCTGTTTAAAGTTTGTGAATTAGTAGTGTTTATGGAAGTGAACGAACTGTGATATAACTGGGAACGAGTCAACCGGAAGCAGTGATGTTGCATTCCTTACGATTTCATTCATTATGTGTTTTAGGGGGCTGGTTTTAAAAGTGGACATTTTCCTTTGTCCTCTTAAATTAAAGACTAATTTAGATTAACAATGGCTCGTTGTCATCGTGCCTTTAGCATTTAGTTCAAGAAAGCATCGATTCTTCCGCTTGCCTGCACCTCAATCCTTCATTAACGGCCATGGCGTCCGCTGCTGGTGTAATTTATTTATTTGCCCTTTTATTGTCATCCTATTATGCTCATATATTAATAGGCAGAGGGTCCCTTCCATAACAAGAATCACAGTACAGCACTTTGAATATTAAAGTAGTAATTGCTTTTTGTTGATAGGTTAAAATGAAATAGTGTTTGGTGAGTTGATACAGTTTATACTCAAAAGTTAAACAATCAAAAACAGAATATCAATTCATAAGATGTGACCATAAAAAGACAGATACAAGGACACACCACCAAGTGAACCAGCATCAAATGTATTAAAAGTCATAAGGTAGGCATTTCAAAGGACGCAGTAAGGGACCTTCTAGTATTTTTTATGCCAAAAGAAAACCCATGAGTGCCATTGTCATGAGCTTTCGATTATAATTCAAACTCCCTCAGGATTTGGCATTCCTAAGCATATTGAAATTGATCGATTTGTCATGGAAAACCTTACTGGACATAAACTGCTTGGAATCGTTCAGTCTTTTTTTTTTTTTTTTTTTTTTTCACTGCCTCGCTCCTGTCTGACAAGATTTTATGCTGTAACTGATGCCTGAAACTGGCTTTGTGACTTTGGATAGCTTGAATAGCATCAAGCCAGTCTAAACCTACATCAGGAAAGGAAATGTTTAAGTATATGACCTAGGCATGGGCCGGTATAAGATTCTGACATTATGATAACCTTGGATAAAAATATCACAGCTTCACGGTATGACGGTATTGTTTACTGCTCTAAAATATGCTCTTTTTAAACGTCTGGGTGAAAAACAAAACCTTTTTCCCCTTTGAACACAATATATTTTATTTTGAGAAACATTTAAAATATTTTGGGGCAGTAAACATGTCAGGCTAAATAATTCAAGTCAATCCTCGTCTTCATTTGTTTCAAAAACACAGATGTCTTTACAATTTACAGCTAAAAAAACGCAAAAGAAAATGTAAATAAAAAATATCACCCATATGTTAGGAACGGTATAGCAGAAAATTTTGGCGGTAAACCTTAACTTTTCCAAACCGCGGTATACGGTTATCATCCCATGCCTAATATGACCCCTTGTTTGAACCAGAGTACTCTTTAATACCTGATACTTAATTTGAATTATCTCTCCGTGTGTTTCTGCTTTTCTTTTGGATCAAACCTGTTAAAACTTTATATTCAGAGGCGTCAGACCAAAGCAAAATGGCCTGTGAGTTACTAGGAACTTAGCGTAGTACACCACACCTGTCTGCTCAATGTACAAATGAAGACGTTTTGTGAGTCTCCAGTTTCACAGCTTAGTGTTGTGACATCAGTGCATTCCAGACATTTAGAATCACACAAAAAACAGAGAGATGGAAAAGTAAATAGTGGCTGAAGTCCTGTCATCAGGAAGGGAAGAGAATAGATACTCTATTGTGCTTCTGTTTGCACTTGTTTCATTAGATAACCGATTTTTAAGAGCAGTGGTATTTAAGAATTGCACCAACCTGAACTGAAATGGCAAGACAAGGCAAAGAAAAAAGACAAGTTGCTGGCTTAGTCAGCAAACACTTCTGGAAGTGTGCTGTAGCGCCATCAATCTGTAAATGTGGTTTAGCACCACAAATAGAACTTTGAAGTGTCGTTAAAAATAAGCAATAAAGAGAAATATAACCTTTCATAAAATGCTCTTGGATATCTGACTGAAAAGAAAAAAATCATTGGAATAACAGGCAGATGGATAATAAGTGTTTGAGTAAATCCTGTCCGCACAGTGTGCATTTAAAACCTCACTACTTTTAAACTCACTTTCTATTTTTTATTGCAGGGGCTTTCGTACAGGATTTTCTCATAGCTTATCATTTCTTAGCATTATGATGCAGAGGAAATGCTGCAGTTGCGTGTGGCGGAAGTGTGGAGCTTTACTCAGCTTCGCTGTTGCCCCTGCTGTTCCACTAAATATGAATAATTAATGTTCGGCCTGCACATTTCATATCAGGTATCATCATCTTTACTGTGATGGTGTGGTGAGGCCTGACAAGCTGTCTTTTGGAGTATTCCATACTGTGTTCGGGCATGTAGAATTGATAAAGTAGAAGAAGGGTCCTGTAAGGTCTTGTTTTGTGGTCAGATAATGAGTAACGATTGAGCCTCATACTTGAGCAGGACTCAACAACAACAAGATGCTGTTTCAGACAGTTTTGGGCCAGTGCTATTTCTGATGTATCTTGATCCTCTTCTACATGCATTTGTATGCCTCAAGCCTAAATATTTATTGTTTTTGTTTGTTACATTTGAAAGCCGTTTCTGCTTGTCACCATTGTAAGCTTTTGAACAGGTCAAAGTTTTTAAATTTCAACAGGGAAATATGTTACGGGTAACTTGTAACAGTCGTTTTTACAGTCTCAGTTTCAGGCTTTGTAATAATATATGTTTGTATCTATGTTATATTCTCTGGCCTCAAGAGGTTTTATGATTTTTGATCGTTCATGGATGAAAAACCTCCTAAAGTCTCATTGACAGTAGGTGGCATTTACACTAGTGCATTTTTGTTTTAAACACATAGGTTGATATGGTTATGCCTGGCCTACGCACTTCTCCAGCATCTTCTAAAACAGAATTTTGGAAAGACCATGTTTTAGTGTGGAAACATTTATTGTTTTTGTGTAGTTGGACTAAACTATAAACTTTTGAAAATGGAGGCACAGCTATTCAAAATCACTTTGCCTGGTCTTTTGCACTATTGCGTATCGTTTTTTGATTCGTTAAGCCTCTATCATATGACCATTACACAACTGGTAGTCTGCATGTATGGATTCATACATGTTCTAAAATATGTGAATGCCTACTAAGCATGAACAGTGTTTTAGGCTGTGTAGAGTGGATGGAGATTGATTTTCTAAAACTCAGTAAAAATGTCAGTATGAATGAGGAGTGTTTTCATTCTAAACATTGTTTTTAAAAAGGAAAACACTCTAATCTAAGAACAACCTTACAGTGAAGGATAGTCCCAACTATATCATTGTGGTTTTGTGCATGCTTGCACCACACAACTCAAATGACGTTTTAAAGTGAATCCTGTCTCCTCCCCCCAATTCACCGACATATCAATGGATTGAATAAGCCTACAGAGTAATGCTAATGTGATTATGCCTAAGGTTGCTGTTAGTTTGGCTCCAGAAAAATAACTGAGGCAAAATCACTGTTTCACTTTTTTATCTTTAGCTCAATATTGATTCATTTACACCCCCCCAAATGGCATTTTACCACAGATTGATTGCCCATCTCAGAAGGCAATAAAAGGCAATTCGGTGGCGTTGCACTAACTAGGGACTGCCGGTTCTTGTCCCTCCCCCACCCTCCTATCCACCAACACCAGAGCACCGCATCACTTCTAATTACAGCCTGGGTGCTTGTTTCAGGTCTCGCTGTGTTCATTTTAACCCCTCTGTTATCTCTAGCACCGTATTGATCCGAGGAAGGGCTGGGCCAAATCAATGCAGTAAGTGGATTTTCAGGGGCAGTTGCAGCCTGGAGGGCAGCAGAGAAGGAGAGACTGTGCTGGAGCTGACAGGAGACCTGTGACTCTGACGCCAAGGGACAGAGGACAGTCACGGACAGTCTGACTTTGGGCTGCATATAAAGTAGAGATGGATGGGCTGAAAGATACAGAGAGAGACAGGGATAATTCTAGGTGTGATGGAACGGCTGTGATTTAAGGGAACTAAATGAAAGCGTAGTCACCGAGAATAGCTGGTTTGTCTATGCGGCCTCTGCCTGTGTGTTTTGTTTTATTATATTTTGGAGAATGGCTCGGAGTTTCATGTAGTTTAGTCTTTATTTGGTATCCCATTTAGCAGTACCAAATGATAAATGTTTGCTATGGGCTGGCATTCTTCAAACTACAGATAGGTCTAGTATAGTATTAAAGATCATTGTTGTTTTTGAATCAATGTTGCTAGGGTGTTATGGGTGGAAATTGCAGAAATGTTCAATTAAAAGTAACATTTAGCACACTTAATTTTTTAGTTTGCATTGTTTAGTGTTAACATTTTCATTTAATATTTTGATAATATATACTACCCTTCAACTGGGTAGAGTTTTAAGATTTAATAAAAATATTATTTTTTATTTACCAACCATTTATTTAAATTAATAAAGTAAGGCTTGAATTCTTTCCTTTTGAAATTTCTATTCATCACATATATTATAATATATTTATATGTGCAATGTTTTCAGCATCGAAAATATTTTTTAAAATCTTGAGCAGCATATGAAAATGTCATAATAATGACTTTACATTTTGGATCCTGAAAACAAATTTTAGTCAGAAAAGTTACTTTGTTTTTGCTGCAAATTTTGGTCAAATAAATGCAGCAGTAAATGCTGGTGAGAAAATAAGATGTGCAAACAACATATAAAAAATCATACCAACCTCAAACTTTAAATTGCATATTTAAATATGAATCATTTAAAACTTCCTATATTTCCTCAATCATACAACTGCTACTTCCCTGAAGTGAGTTTTTGCAGGTCACTTATTAACCATGACGGTTATTATGGTATGATGATAATCTTTTGACCATTTTTAGTATGTCATTTGGCATTGTTAATGCACTGAACTTAATTGCTGTACATTGTAGCTATAGCCTGCCTTGTGGTAGTAGCTACACACGCTCAAACTCAATGAGTGGGCAGCCTAAGCTTCATTCTGGTTTGCAATTTTCTGATCCCAGTCTCCAGATAGCATCTTATACTGCTTTATTAAATTTTAATAAGCATTTCTAAATATAGTTCGCGTCCACCAGTCCAAATGCATTTTCTGTTTCATTTAAGCAGGTCATGTAAAGCTAATAGCCCTAACTTGGTTTGACCCGCAGAGCAGCAAGTGTAATCTGACACAAGCTTGTGTTCCCCCTCTTTTCCTCAACGACCTCTAAAGCACACCTCACACAAATGACACGCGCGGCACAAACCTCCAGAGCCGCGTCCCACATGAAGTATGAAAACAAAAGTCTGGAGGCAATGAGAGCGCCTCTTGGTTTTTCCTAATGTGCAGGGCTGCAGCAGGCAGACGGAGCCAGATGCGTTGAGGAGGAGGGGAAGGAGCGAAGGAGAGTGAGAAAGAGAGAGAGAGAGAGAGAGAGAGAGGGATGGGAAGTGCTTGCAGTTCTGCTAAGAGGAACAGAGGAGTGAGGTTACAGCGATTGATTGAGTAAATGCGGTAAAATCTCTTCCGCTCGTGTGCCAAAAGGAGAAAGGGAAGAGGCTGATAAAGTGAGGACTAGGATTGCTGCCCGGAGATACGGATAGAGAAGAGGATGGACTGAGATGGGAGAGGGAGATTTAGCAGAGGACGTTTCAGTCTTTGAGGGAGAACGCTGAAGTGCTGGTAAGGAGAGAGAGCGAGGAAGACGCTGCGATGTGGCAACGAGCCACGGCAGGACAATGAAGAGGCTGCAGTTTATCAATGCGGCGGAATCTCTCTAAGAGTGATGGACAATTAAAGGGAAAGCGCTCAAGCTCATTGGACGAGGGCGATGGTCACTCTTCAGCCAATCCGATGGTGACCAGCTCCATTTATTCAGCAGGTGATGGGCAACAGCTGTGATAGAGGTATCTCACTCTCTCGTTCTCCCTTGTTCTCAGCTGCCGTTTATTAGATTAACTTTAATAGATTAAGTTATCGTCCTGCTCTCAGACTGGAGGGTCATTAAAAAAATCCATAATGATTGAAGCCGGGTTGAATATGCTGTTACAAGTCATTTCCTGGTTGATAAGTTGTCTGTGTATGCTTGGAGGCCAAGTGAGGTTGTGTTTTACTGCTCCTGAGATAAGTTTACTCACATTTATGCGTCTACTGTAGATCCAACGCAACAGAAAATCCATTCAAACTGTACATTTTATTGTTACTTGCATTGCCTGGGAATTGAAGCCATGTGTTCACAGCTTTAAGCACTGCTGCGCTTAGTCATAAGGTTAGCCAGTCAAGTTTGGCACTGCAGAGCAATCGTGGTGTGTGAGTGATGTACGAGTTTGGTTTGATAATACAAGAGGGAATTTACAATGCTTGGCAGTGGCTGCTAAGGATATGTGATGAGTTGCTGCTTTTGCAAAAAATTATTTTAATTTCATATGTTTTAATGCTAGTTTATTTGCATAGTACGCACATTTTATAATGCCAATCTGACACTTGAGACATTGTAGGCAAAAGAAATCTGATGCATTTCACTCGGTGCTTGAAAACTTGAGTTGTACTCTAAAGAAATTGATCCGGCCACTCTTGGGACGCAAAACAGGTTGAACTGCTAAATTAGCTGTTAGTCAGTGGTTCTTTGAGATTGGCCAGATGCGACCATGACTGATGTATAGTTTAAAATGCATGATGGTGTGCTGTTCATTTGAAGTTTATGCAAGTGTATCTGTGAGATATTAAAACAAAAGTTCACTCAGAACATTACATCCTTTCACACCTGTACACCTTTGCTGCTTCTGTCTGACATTCGCCTGTTTTCACAACTGTAGATTGTTTTTACAGTGATAAAAATGTTTTGTGCACTATAAATGGAGAAAAAGTGTTAAAGTGTGTGTGAGTAAACTGTCCTCTCATTGGTCAGAGAGCACCTGTGTATGCTTGGGGTTTGACTCTTGTCTGTCATCAATTAGGATGGATAAACAGCTTTGTAGGAGTTATTTGCAGCTGAAATAAACGAATTGTCATTTTGAAAATAAATTAAAGTTTGAAACCTTCAAAGTTTATGGACAGTTGTTCTGAAATATGTCAATTTGGCCATTACTGTTTGAATTTTCTTCACGTTAACCCATAATGCATTTTAAGAATCATGAAGACTTTAATATTTATGTTAGTATGTTGGAACAGATTGTTGTTTTACCTCAACCGAACCACTCCAGCATTTGTTGTCATGTGATTTAAGACCTATTGTT
Source organism: Danio albolineatus (assembly GCA_903798035.1). Taxonomy (NCBI): domain Eukaryota; kingdom Metazoa; phylum Chordata; class Actinopteri; order Cypriniformes; family Danionidae; genus Danio; species Danio albolineatus. Next base: position 4,219,997 of record CAIGQQ010034181.1, on the reverse strand, counting down.
TTGATTAGGATTTTAACGTTATACACTGACCAGCCACTTTATTAGATAAACCTGTCCAACTGCACCATAACACAATTTTCTAATCAGCCAATCACATGGCAGCAACTCGGTGTATTTAGGCATGTAGACATGGACAAGATAATCTGCAGCAGTTCAAACTGAACCTCAGAATGGGGAAGAAAGGTGATTTAAGTAACTTTGAATGTGGCATGGTTGTTGGTGGCAGATGGGCTGGTCTGAGTATTTCAGAAACTGCTGATCTTCTGGAATTTTCTTGCACAACCCTCTCAAGGGTTCACAGAGAATAGTCCAAAAAAGAGAAAATAACCAGTGAATGGCAGTTCTGTGGGCGGAAATACCTTGTTGATGTCAGAGGAGAATGGCCAGACTGGTTCAAGCTGATAGAAAGGCAACAGTAACTCAAATAACCACTCGTTACAACCAAGGTATGCAGAAAAGCGTCTCTGAATGCACAACACGTCGAACCTTGAGGCAGATAGACTACAGCAGCAGAAGACCACACCGAGTGCCACTCTTTGCCACCATGGAAGATTGGAAAAATGTTGAATGGTTTGATGAGTCTCGATTTCTGCTATGATGTTCAGATGGTAGGGTCAGAATTTGGCATCAACAACATGAAAGCATGGATCCATCCTAACTTGTATCAATGTTTCAGGCTGGTGGTGTAATGATGTAGGGGATATTATCTTGGCACACTTTGTACCCATTAGTACTAATTGAGCATTGTGTGAAAGCCACACCCTACCTGAGTATTGTTGCTGAACATGTTCATCCCTTTATGACCACAGTGTACCCATCTTCTGATGGTTGCTTTCAGCAGGATAACGGGCATAAAGTGCAAATCATCTCAGACTGGTTTCTTGAACATGACAATGAGTTCACTGTACTCAAGTGACCTCCACAGTCACCAGAACTCAATCCGATAGAGCACCTTTGGGATGTGGTAAAACGGGAGATTCGCATCATGGTTGTGCAGCCGACAAATCTGCAAATCATTTCAATGGACCAAAATATCTAAGGAATGTTTCCAGTACCTTGTTGAATCTATGCCACAAACGATTAAGGCAGTTCTGAAGGCAAAATGGGGTCCAGCTTGGTACTAGTTAGGTGTAAATAATAAACCTAATAAAGTGACCGAGTGGTGTAAATGCCTAAACCAAAGTTAAGCTATAAACTAGCTTCAAGACACTTTCCTTTTAAATCTGAAGACCTTGTCGGTGCCAATAGCCTAGTGGTTAGGGTGTTGACACAGCACCAAGGTGCTCGTGGCGACCCGAGTTCGATTCCCGGCTTGAGGTCCTTTGCCGATCCTTCCCCTATCTCTGCTCCCAACGCTTTCCTGTCTGTCAATCTCCACTGTCCTATCAATAAATGTGAAAACCCCTAAAAAAATAATAATAAAAAAAATCTGAAGACCTTGATTAGCTAGTTCAGTTGTTTAATTGAAATTAGAGCTGATCTGTGCATAGCGTTTACCCTCCAGAAACAAGTTTAGACACCTGCAAGCGTAAACAAACCCAAATAAGGGAGAAAAAATGCTAGATTCTGCAGAGAAAACACTTCAAATGAGCCAAGCGTAAAAGCACACTTAAGTGTTTTTGTTTGTTTTGGTGGAACTTTTTGACCACACATTGAGAGTTAAAAGCAGTGCAGTGTTGGTAAAGAGCGTGTTGTATTGTAAGAAAAAAATCAGTTAGTCCAAAATATGTTTTTTGTGTCCCTTAGAAGAAAATAAGTTTTGCAGGTTTTGTGATTTTTGAGGGAACTATCTCTTTTAGCTCTTTATTATGAGTGGAGGATTTGATCTTGAGCAGTTTTGGGCAGCTCTCCAACAAACCAGGCACATTCTCTATTGTATGGATCCACTGAGGCCTGCAAGCTGAAACCAGAACCAGCATCTTGGCCAAAGACCTTTGGGTCAATTTCAACAGTGTTTCGTGATTCAGTGCAGACGCTGAGAGAGGCTATGCGGCAGTTGATGGACTGGGTTCTTATTTCTCTGGGTAATTTAACTCATTATGGGGTGATCCATACTTTGGTGGGGAAGACGGCCTGAGGGTTGGGTCTCTGGGAGGCTGTGCGGATGTAGGTTATGTCCTGCTTCATCCTTGACACACATCTGCTGCAGGGCTCCGCTGCAAATGCCGAATAAATCGGTCTGAGGAAATTAAAAATAAACTTGGCTATGAAAAGAAAATGACTAATATTCCACTTAGCTTCTGAGAGTGGACTTCTATATGAATGCCACAGGGTGTCCATCTGGAACTCTGGTGGCTGCAGGTAAAGCGAGCTCTCATGAGTGGGTGGATGAGTGGTTTATTAAGAGGACTTAGTGGGAAGCTTTGAGGTAAATCACTATTATCGTCCTTTTTGATTGGCACTTTAGCCAGACGCAAGCTCTGTGGTAGCAACTCGCTGACTCAAGACTACCTAAGATTTAACATGGGTTGAAATAAAGCCGATCATTTATTTGTAATGACATTAAAACGGTGACATGGTGACAAATTGTTGCAATTTAAAGTAACTGTTTTGATATTTGGATTTGTTATATTAAAGTGTAGTTTTTAGTATAATAGAAAAAGTGGACCTTTTAAAGGAAAAATACTTTTTTATTATATTCTGTTGGATAACTGGTCATATGGGACTCATTGGTAATGAACGCGCAGATAAAGCAGCTAAGGAAGCTCTACACTTGGAAATAACAGAATGCAAAATTCCTGTGTCTGATGTAAAACGTATTTTAAATCTGTATATTAATGAGAAATGGCAAATGGAATGGGATGAGTGTAAAAATAACAAATTGTAAATGAAAGAAATAATTACAATTTTGAAAGTAGACATGACCAGGTTGTTCATACGAGATGTAGAATCGGACACTCAAGACTTACACACGCATATTTATTGAAAGGGTAAGAAAAACCTATTTGTGATTTGTGTAAGAATATTTTGACTATAAAGCATATTTTAATCGAATGTGTATTTTTAAATATTATTAGAGAGCGTTTTTATTCGGGAAATTATTTAAGTGAAATGTTTGAAAAGGTGCCTTGTGGAGCAATTTTAGAATATTTATCTTTTATCAAACAAAAAGATTGTATATGACTCTTTTCTGTATTGTTGATATTTGAGTGTTCTTGTATGTTTAAAAAAATGTTTACAATGTATGTTTAAAGAAGCTGATATGATAATATATTGTATATTAAGTACATGTTTTGCCATGAATATAGCCAATGCTGCTGATATAGCATTTAAACTTTAAATAAATATTAAAGTGTAGTTAAATCATGTTTCATGCTAAATGTTAAACATTCAGCAGTACTTAATAATTTCGTGTTGTAAAATCCTTCAGAAACGTTTCTAATATGCTCTCAGATTATATGTCAGATAGAGAGAAGTCATCCACTGCATTACATATTTATTACATCTTTATCTAATGTGTTGTCTTCATTATGCTGTATATTAAATAATCTGCTCGGACAAGCCTCCTCTCATCAACTCACTTATGGTAAACTGTTAGGGAGGCAACTGTAAATAACATTATAAAGTAATCATTGATTTAGTGTCAGCCATCTATTCTAAATTAGTACAGCCACAGTGGCAGTGATAATGTTTGGCACAAATGTTAGAATCATCCCTGTGTGTTTAATATTAAGCTGTCCCTCCTGGATTTTGAGAGTTCAATAAAAGAAAAAATGTTTCTGCAAATCCTGGAGTGACTGGATATGATATGATATTATCACATGATATAATATGATATATGATGCAATACAATGCGACACATGATACGATACGATACATGATGCGATACATGATATGATACAATGTAATACATGATACGCTAATATACAGGATATGATGCAATACAGGATACAATATGATACTATACCATATGACAGGGGTGTCCAAACTCGGTCCTGGAGGGCCGGTGTCCTGCAGATTTTAGCTCCAACTTGCCTCAACACACCTGCAAAGATGTTTCTAGAAAGCCTAGCAAGAGCTTGATTAGCTAGCCCAGGTGTGTCTGATTGGGGTTGGAACTAAACTTTACAGGACTCTGGCCCTCTAGGACCGAGCTTGGACATGCCTGCCATATGATATAACACTTTATTGTCAGGTACGTCTGAGCATTTTCTTCCTCATGGTTTATAACAGTCTACAATTTCTGTTTATAGACATTTAGAAACACTTTAATCATACATAACGAGACACATTATGCATATGCATTATACTCCGTTAAACATTATATTCTACCTTATCTTTACTACGTTTGTACTGCTACATCATTTACAGTGCACCCATTTTTTCGATTAAGCTTCTTGCTTAGCTCTAGTATTGCCTGATGCACGAAAGAGTGTTTTAACTTGACCTTGTTAAATCTTGTGGCTCTGTGATCCTAGGAGTTCAAGACATTTATCAATATCATCAGTCACTTGTGAAAGTAATCATGGAAGATTATCATTGCTTTTATTTTAAATATATACAAGTGCTTATGTCATTACTGTGGCAATTAAACAATTTAAAGACATCCTCCCAGTCTCTTGTCTAATCCTGCTTTTCCTCTTTCCTCTCTTGCAGCGGAAGCGTCCGCGGAGCGCTCTCCCAGACGGAGGAGCATATCAGGGCTAGGCAGCTCAGAGAAGAACATTTCCATCGATGGCCCCAACTCATCTCCCTTCAAAGTGCCTGTGAGTTCATTCAGCAAAACACTCATATCAGCATTACACAGTTCATCATCGCATCTCACTGACCTCAGTCACTTCTCTCGGGCTGCAGTGCCAGCACTCAATGTCCTTCAGCCATTATTTCACTTTTAGGCCCCAGAATGTATTTTTGTACGCTATTAGAGCTTCCTTGGCTGCACACCAGAGTAAATTGTCCAGTAATTTTTTTAAAGTACATTATTGCTTTTAATAAGTTCATTTAACTAAGCTGTCTGAATGAGCTGAATCACAGAATGAATCTGAGTCAGCAATGCTACGTGGCTACTTGGTTTAGGAGAGCGTTTGATTATTGTTTCAACTTGCTGAACTGTAAAGTTTAATCTTCAGTTCAGTGTGGCTTTAAAAAAAAAGTTTGTTGCATTGCACTGCTAGGAAAGATGCACTCGTTTAAAAAAAATATATGAAGGGACCATTCATGCTAAAATGACAGTTGTCATTTTACTCACCCCTAGTGTTGTTCCAACCCATATGGCTTTGGAATGAAGTAAAATATATCAACCACTCTACAAACTTGAAACAATTTCATACAAGTCATACGTTTTGTTCTTGACAATGGCGTGCATTATTTAAGTTTCACAACTTTAAATGGGGCTGTCTAGTGTAAATATTGTTTTTTGAAACACAGCTAAGCAGTATATTGTTAGCATAAAAATGCATTAAACTTCCATTCCATAGAATACTTTAGCTCAAACCACTTTTTCTTTCCTGTGAAAAAGGGCTGGTCCAAAAATTCAAATAAAATAAAATCTTCAGTTTTATCATTTTGTTTGTCCATAATGTTTGACGCTTTTTAAAGATTTAATTAAGGTCAAAATGTAACTACAATAAAATTTTCAAACAACAATCTTTTTATTATTTATCTGGGGAAAGATTTCTTCTATATGTTGTGCAAATGTAAAAAATAGTGACATGTTAAACCGATACTGTACAAACATTTCACAGGAAAACATATTTTATTAGGGTTCCTACAACTTCCTAAACAAACAATGTTTGTAAAACAAATGTTAATTTCTATGATTTCAATTAACTTGAAAAGATTTGTGATTTAGCAAAATTGTTAAAAGAAGGTCTAGAAAATGGTAAACATGATACAACTCTTAGGTTAAACAAAGTTCAGCTCGTGTCTTAAACTTTTCTTTTTTCATTTTTCATGCGTTTTCATGTAATTGGATATTTTTTCAACATCTTTCAAAATATGTTTTATATGTTCCTTAAAAAAAGAAAATCCTACAGGTTTGGAATGAGCGAACTCATTTGTCTAATACAGGGGTGCTCAACCCTGTTCCTGGAGAGCCACCCTCCTGCAGATTTCAGTTGCAACCCTGATCAAACACACCTGAACCATTAAATTAGGACCTGAACAGCACTTGATAATTACAGGCAGGTGTGTTTAATATGGGTTGCAACTGAAATCTGCAGGAAGGTGGCTCTCCAGGAACAGGGTTGAGCACCCCTGATCTAATATGTCAGTGTTATTACTGTTAGTGCCCACCACCAATTATTATTCATTCATTATTTGTCAGGGGTCGCCACAGCGAAATCATCCCCAAACTTATCCAGCTTATGCTTTACGCAGCAGATGCCCTTCCAGCCGCAACCCAGTACTGGAAATCACCCACACACTCTCGCATTCACACATACAAACTACGGCTAATTTAGTTTATTCAATTCACCTCTGCCGCATGTCTTTGGACTGCGGGGGAAACCCACACGAACATGGGGAGAACATGCACACTTCACACAGAAATGCCAACTGGCCCAGCCAGGGCTCGAACCAGCGACCTTCTTGCTGTGAGGCAACTGTGCTAACTACTAATCCTCCATGCTGCCATTATTATTATTTGTATTCTTTTTTAAATATGCTGGTTACGCGCCATACAGCACTAAGGTAGAAATAGAGCAGAATTCCTGCATGGGATAAATGCCCCACTTTAATTAACCTCTTGAGTCCCTGATTAGTGAAGCATCGCCCTCCTCCGTTTATCTCCAGCTACTAACGACCTTCCTTATTGATGTATCCTCCTACCTATTGAGTTTGCAAGTATATTTTGAGTTTCTGTGCAATGATTTTAACACCGGATTGCCTTAACAATGTCCAAAAACGTCCTCTGATACGTATATTTTAACAAAGGCACATTCTGGAAACAGTCTCTGCCTCGGAGATGCCTTCGAAATTGTTTGATGATATTTTTAACCAGGCAGGAAGTAGGACAAGGCAGATATTTATATCCTCAGCATTTCTGTGTGTCATTTTTTTTTATATTCGCAATTTTGTTTGTCTCCCTGTCACATTTCCTAGAGAAATAAAATGATTTGAGTGCACCCACATAAAAGGATCGGTGGATGTCTTTATTAATTCGAAGTCTTCTTACAGCTTCTTTTCTGTAAGTAATACGGAAGCAATGATTGACAGGTACATTGTTGAGGAAGCATATAATTAATATATGAATTATGCGAGCACTGTCAGTATTGAAGCCTGTCAGTCTTTAGTATAGGCTGAATTTGAAGATGCATTAGCAGTCGACAGTTGATTCCCAGAGGATTGGACACTGTTTTGTAGTTGTAATTTCCTATTAATGTCAATAGTGTTTAGATCAAGTTAATTGTTTTGCTGATTAGGTTTCTATATACCTCAAAGTGAAAATTTGACAAGTATTTTGAAGGTTTTCTCTGATACCCTTTTCTTTTGCCTAATTTTCTCTGACTTTGTCCAGCAACACCTAGACTTCTCACAGACAGTGCTTCTCTCTCTCTACCATCTTTCAACCTCTCTCTAATTCACTTTTCCATCATAAAGCTTTCTCAAGTCATCTCTGTGATGAGGAATGAGTAATTTATCACATACTTCTGTCTCAACTCTTGTCTGCTAATAGCCCTTTTGCCAGCCAAACGGTCTCCTACTTCTAGTCTGGCACTTATCTGGACAAGTGAAATCTTACTTCCACTTCCCCATTTTTTTTTTTCAGGCAGTCAGTGTCATTGTAACATATTATTTTAATGTATGGCAGATTAGCAGCTCTACTAATCCATTTGCAGTCACTGCTCTAGATCTTCTTCCCTTATTTTGCTTTAATCACAGTAAAACGTCATCAATTGGTAGTTTCTTTGCAGTAAATTTTGCACCCTCTCCAAAAGTTTCCTTCCTTACTGTTTTTGAATTGCAACGACTGCACATATGTTAACATCTTTAAATATACATTGACTTGAGATGCAAAGTCAATATGTAAAATATTGTTATGTGAGACGCTGAAGAAAACTGAGTTTATGCTCAGAACAAAAACAAATTTCTGTCAGTGCGATATGAAAATTACTTTTTCATTTGAATCAAATAGATTTTTCCCAGTCTTCTGGAAGGTATAAACAAATGTGTTCTTGTTTTATTTATAAACTTGCTTCATTTTGATCAGTTTCCCAGAAAATAAGACTTATGTAATTGTGCATCCCAAGTGTATAAGGATTTAAGAATCTGGAAAACAAGACAAAAAATAACCTCTTATTTTATGTTTTTGAGTTAAGGAGCAGAGTTATTCATGCATTTAGCTATTTTAATTAAATAAAGAAATCGAGATACTTATAAAGTTGTATTTTCAAACTTTCTGATAGAATCAATAATGCAGAGCTCAGACTGCATAATTTCAGCCCTGATTTTCACTTGCTGACAGGTTTTGAAAAATCGCTGACAAATGTCTGAAATCACAGGCAAATCGGTGCTCAAACTATCAAAGATGTGATCAGAGAGAATCGATGAGTCGCCGACACCCGTGAGATATTTGGCATGCTAAATATCTGGACTTGTCTGCGATTCAAAATCGTGCCATGTGAAATGTGTTCAGATTTAAAATAACATCGGCGATTGCCTACAGTCAACGAGAGAGCAGCATTCACTAGTATGGGTATCTGCAGGCCAGCGGTAGTTTGGGGGAGAAGTTAAAAGGACTTCTTTTTCGGTCTATTGGACCCAAGAAATGGAGGAAAAACTAGTGGAACTATGTCATCTGTACCACAGCCGGGTCGAAAAAGAAAAAAATTTGAAAAGAAATTGTTAAATCCCTATAAAACACAGGTGAGCAAAATAACTATTTTCTACCCCCTTTCTCATTATGTGGTAAATGACAAGATAGGCTATGAGATCAACAATTCCATGTCATTTCTTGTGTGTTTTGTTGTGTGGGTTGTGAGACGTAGTTTGTGGACTGAGACTAAGGCCCAATCCCAATTCTATTTTTGTACCCCTACCCCTTGGCCCTTCCCCTTCCCCATGGCCCTTACAACAGAGGGTTAAGAGGAAGGGCTTTAAAACGTACCCCTAAGAATTGGGACAGCACTTCAACACCTGCACATGTCATCATATGTCATCGCGATCTCTTGCTTCATATGAGATCAGATGATCACGATTGCTAGTTATTCCAGTTATGCTATGTTTATCTTCAGGAAATCACTGAAGGCATATATTATGTTATCATAACGATCTAATGTGGCAATAAGATCATAACTGTACTGCGCATTTACCCCGTGGCCATACTCATCTATGTAAACACACGAAAACAACATTAACATTAAAGCAGACACTGTAAAAATCTCATTCCCAGCCACTAGACATTACTGACAGGGTATTCGAGTGTCATCGAGTGTCAGAATGTTGTGAGACCGCTCTACATGAGTTATGATTATGGATTATAGATCGCAAAATTTAGCGGGGTTTTTTGCGTTTTTTAAAAAAGCATGACAGTAAAACACGAACGCGGTTATGAATATATTAAAACATGTGTTTGTCTGTCGTAAAAAATCGTAATAATGACAAAAAATACTGATTTGTGGATCTCCTTACTTCTAGGTTCAGCTATCCTGCTGCTGTGGCTGGTGCATTCTAGGACATTTTCTTACCCCTTCGTTTTAAATGTGGTCCTGAAAAATCTTCGTTCGAAGGGGTGTATACCCCTTGCCCTTAGCCCTACGCCTTCAAGCTAAAGAGAATTGGGATTCTACCCCTTGACGTGAACGCGCAAAGCAAGGGGTAGGGGTAAGGGGAAGGGCTAAGGGGTAGAATTGGGATTGGGCCTAAGTTGTCTGTGATCCTTTCAATTATAGTGTCATGCAGTGTGAACCCCCCTGTCGCCGAACCATATTGCAGTGTAAACACAGCAGTGACAGAATGCTAGCCCAGATAGTCATGCAGTGTGAAAACATTTGTGACGCTACTACCATGAAAATCGTGCAGTCTGAACTCGACATAAGTCAGATTATGATTTTTGTTCCTCTTCATATTAACTGAATTGAGCTGTGAAAATGCCAGTGTTCAGTGTTTTTTTTTCTTCTTCCTGTTCTGCTGAAACTAACACACCTTGTAAGAACAGCTCATTCTTACCCAGAACTAAATATTACTCTCATATATATCCGCAGGTGGCCGTTTGAACTCTCGGAGTTGGTTACTTATTAATATTTTGTTTTCCTTCAAGACATTGAGCAAGCACTGACTGTGCCACAAGCAGACAGTAAACTATTTAGTTGGCCTTGGCCACTCTTTACTAGTCTGCGCAAGTGCATTTTCACTGCCAAAATAGACTGATCATCAACGCTCTGTTGAATTTTACTTCTGAAGTGTTAAAATCTGCCTTGGAAAGGTCAAAGAAGTCTTGAAGTTGGCATCTGCTTTGTCATGATGGTGCTCTTGTATCTGTCATATGTTCTCAGGGTCTTTCAGCGAGTGGTCTTCATGTATTATTGATCGTGGTTTTTAAAGTTATTTATATAGACAGTTACTCATGAACAAGCCTGAGTCATGCAGGGCAAAGCCACACACTCATCCGTCATTCAGCGGCTGAGGAACATGACTTTCTTAAAGACACACACACACATACACGCCTGACTTTCTTTGCTCTTCTGCTTCATAGGGTTTTTTAAGTAAACGACTGAAAGGATCCATCAAAAGGACGAAGAGCCAGACCAAGCTGGACCGCAACACAAGTTTCAGACTCCCATCGCTGCGACCAACAGAAAATGACAGGTAAGTTGTTTTTTTTCTCATAAATGAATTCAGAGGGAGAATTCACCCAGTGTTAAAGAGAAAGGCATTTTTATTTCATATTACATTAGATACTTGAATGAATGGATTATCTTTATGAATTTTTAAAGCTTTACCAATTTGGAATTAAGCTGTTATTCAAATGAAACTGAAGGTGCTGACTTATATAACCAGACCAGCTTCTTTTAAATTCATGCTTGTGTCTTATGGAGAAGCAGCTGGTTGGAGATTATGCTGTGCTGGGACCTGGCATAACACAAGATCTGTTTTAAAAGAAGTTTAAAACGTTTCAGGCAGTCTGACAGCTCTCTGGCAGAACCGTTCTGGCAGCTCGTCCCTAATGAAGCTACTGCGTTAAAACTGCGATTTAAACTGCACTTACGCTAGCAGTCAAAAGTTTGGATACACTTGACTGAATATATGTTTGGCATGATCTTAAAAACATTGTGACTGGACTTAATGGTAGGGTTTTTTTTTATTGCCCCCTGGTGGACATTGCTAGCTGTCTTGACACATGCTTTGGATTGTTAGCATAGTGCAGTTCAGCCAGTAACTAGGATTTTGGGAGAAAAAAGTTCCTTTTGACCTTAATCAGGTTCAGTGGCATAATTGAGTTTAAAAGGACTGAAGGAGACTGAGATGAAGGGTTTAAATCATGTAATTTATACAAATATTAACTTATTCAAAAAATGTTTGGCTTATTAGACAATCAGTATGTTTTTTTTGTTTTTTTTATTGTTGAAAGCATTGTATATGTGTGAAATTCCGATATTGTACAGAATGCCTAAATGTATTCAATGCCTGATGGTTTTATGCAAAGTATGAAATATCAGTTTTTTTGTAAATGTTTTTTCGTTTAGGTAAACTGTCAGAAGAGTACAACAAAAGCCTTTATTGATCATTACATATATTAAAGTGGAAGTAATATGAAATAAAGCAGATGATGTTCTTACTGGAAAAACAATGACAGCAGAACTGAGATTGACATAATTGTTACAATACTGTCTGTGATGTGGTAGTGCAGTGGCAATACGCTGTCTTACACTAACGTTTTACACTCGCATACTTCGATTGCCATCAGCAAACAACGACCCAAGCACCACTGCCAACATCGGTGGTGGGAAAAATGGCAGAAGTAGGCCAGTTACATACTTTGCCACATGGCAACTCGATGTTCTATAGAATGCCTAGCCATCATTTCATAAATGAATGTTCGATTTTAGGCATTCTATGCATTTCCTATGCATTTTATATAATGCCAGATTTCACACATTGCCGGTAACATATCTGCATGTGATCTATATATGTGTGTATATATATATGTATGTGTATGTATATATTTTGTTTTCACTCAAAGCATGTCTTTCTTCATTTATCACCATTCAAAATTTGCCATTTATCCCAATTCAATTATCATTTTTGCTTTATTTATCAAGATTATTATTGTTATTATTAAGATTTTGATTGAAAAGTATCCATTTGTTCCGATCAAATGAAATAATTCAGTTTAATAGACTTTTTTTTTTCATTCACTGTACTTTTTTTATCTGACTTAAAGATGAATAGTTTTCTCCAGATATTAAAGACCAACACTGTCCGCCCATGAGACAGTACATCAAATTGACAGTGGCTCTTTGTTTTCAGTCATTGGGTTTGTCAGATTTACTCTTGATTTACTTCCTCACAGTGTTTCAGTCGGGTGTGTAAGAGCTATAAATCTTTCTTTGCGGGAGAATTAATGGATAAGCAGGCCTGTTAATAGCATTAGGGAAAGTCACTTTTGCTTTATTACTACACCATCAGTGTGTCACAGGCCCGCCCAAGGGCTGAATTAGGGCTGCTTACCTACGGTGACGAACAAGAAGTTACATTTCCACCCGTTTTGTTTGTGTTAGTTGGCACAGGATGGAGGCTGCGATGTCGCTGGTGTCTCTGTATACACTAATGGCCACCGCTGCTGTGGTTTGACTACAGATGAGGAGGAGGTGCGATTCTAATCACGCTGATTTTCTCATGCTGCTCCTTGCGGATTGAGTGCATCTGTTTGTGAGGAGCTTTAGCACATAAAGTGAGGCTTGGGAGGAGTGTGTGCGTGTATGTGTGTCACTTTGGCCAAGATTGAGGAACTGCATGTGACAGTTTGATTGAGGTGAATTACAGCTGAATTCTTATCAGACATCTGTCACTACATTTACGGATGTGTGTGCGTGTGTGTGTGTGTGTGCGTGTGTGTAGGTGTTTAAATGGATAGTTCACCAAAAACTGCTATTTAAATTTGTTTGCAGTCAGTAAGGATTTCTTTTTGTATTCACTTTATTTGGCTGAGGTTACATATGTTTATGGAAAAAATAATTGTCACTTTAAAATTCTTAGTTTTCTTGATTGACGATGTATAGATGATATAAAAAATAATTGTAAGTTTTATTCCTCAAACTACTGATGACATTTCTTGCCACTTGAATATAATTATAATATATTTTTGTCTTTTTTAGCAACACTTTCTGATTTATCTTCAGAAAAATTAAAGATGTCAGTGTTTTTGAAAAAAAAATTATAATAATTATTTCACTGATACTACATATGGCATTACACTGGCGCAGTGAGAAGCATGATCGCCTCACAGTATGAAGGTCGCTGATTCGAGCCTCGGCTAGGTCAGTTGGCAATTGTGTGTGGAGTTTGCATGTTCACCCCGTGTTCGCGTGTGTTTTCCTCCGGGTGCTCCGGTTTCCCCCACAGTCCAAAGACATGTGCTATTGGTGAATTTAGTAAGGTAAATTGTCTGTAGTGTATGTGTGTGAATGTGTGTATGGGTGTTTCCCAGTGATGGGTTGCAGCTGGAAGGGCATCTGCTTCATAAAACATATGCTAAATAAGTTGGCAGTTCATTCTGCTGTGGTGACCCCTGATTACTAAAAAGGACTTAGGCGAAAAGAAAATGAATGAATGATTTATACTACGTATGTCTATGGAAAAAGCAATAAATGTCAGTTAAAAATTCTCAGTTTTCTGGATTGACAATTTATATATGATGCGTGTAAAAATATATATTTTATTCTGCAAAGTACTAATTCCATTTCTTGCCTTTTGAATATAACATTTTGTCATTTAGAGTCTTTTCAGCAGCACAGTAATAATTTTTCTTCAGAAGATTTAAAGATTTGATGGAATAATTCTCATAAACCTTTTATTTATTTTAAGGTATTACAATGTAGTGTCAGCATCTTTGGTTTTCAGTATCACGTGATCTTTCAGAAATAATTCTTTAATTCTAATTATCAGTGTTGAAAACTGTCGTGCTGCTTAGTACACTGTAAAAATGCTGGGTTCTTCACAATCGATTTGTGTTGGGACAACATGAAGGAATCAAGTTAGTTGAAGTTAGTTTACGTGGGAAGTAACTAGTTTTTACAAATGTTAGTGGACTGAACATAAAACAATTGTTTTCACAATAAGAACTCAATAATTTCTCATTTTAAATAAGCAGTTTGAACAAACAGTAAATATCATTTTGAGTGCATTCATATGGAAACCAAGACACTTTTATAATAAAATGTATTTGATTAATATAGGTTCAAAATAGACACATTTATTCAAAATTGAAATATTTTAAATCATAAATGTCTTTACTGTTAATTTATCAGTTTAATGAGTCCTTGCTTTGTAAAATTATTACTGAGGGGAAAAATATATGTATAAAACTTTTGTAAATTAGCAACGATTGCATAAATGTAGTCCATACAACTTTGCTTTTTCATTATTCATCCTGCTAAAAAAACAGTTTTGCTTTCAGATCTGATCTTTAGGACACACTGTCCTTACTGTCATATTGCAAGTGGTTGAAAATGAATAGATTGTTTGGTGTAGTCAGTTTCCGGTGTATTTGCATCAGTTGTTTTTAGTAATGATGTAGCTGTCAGCATGATAGACTTTGTGCTGAGAGGCTTTCTTTTCCAGCTACTCCGAGTATTATCTGTCAGTTAAAAGAGAGAATAGAAAAGTAGAAGTCATCTTCAACTGTTTATGCATTCATGCATATGTCTAGAACTGCTGACTCATTCCCTGGTTTACTATTGACAACACTACACAGGGAATGTCGTATCATTGGCTTTATGCAAAAAAATTGTGTGAGAATTTAGATTATTATAAAAATGTATGAATAGCAGCCACAGCTCTGCCAAATATAAACTCATTCCCAAATTACAAGACTTTTATGACAGTGACGTATTTCTATATTTAAAAATGTATATATATATATATACATATATATTGACAGGGTTACAATTTCGGGATTAATACTTAAATATGCCCATATCATTTAATTGTACTTTTGTCTAATTAAACAAACAAAACACACTAATAATAATTGGAAATCTCCAAATTTTCAAATAGTTTTTAATTGGGAGAGCAAACTAATTTGACAGAAATGCCATAATGTAATGTAAAATCATTCACAATTTGAAACTAACCAATTAACCTCTGTTTTTTTTATATATATTTCTTTCCTTTCAGTAATTGCAAACCCTTTCACAGTGCATATTAATGTGGCTTGAATCTGATTTGTAAATGTCAATTCAAGTGGGGTTTTTCTTTGCCTGTTTGTTTGCATTTCAGGCTACAAAAGTTTGCTAGACGTATCGAACCGCTCAACAGCAATCCACACAAATTTAATTGGTTCCCACACGTATTGTGATCATGCCAAGAGCATCCAGCTAACGAAAGCTCTCTTCAGATAAGGCCACAGTTTTCTGCTTTCTTAGTTTCTCTGAATGGCTGGCTCTGGGAAAACATTTGAACTTGTAGCTGAAAAGAAAATGTAAATAGCACATTAGAGGCTTTGAAGTAATCAACCTTTGCTGTTGCAGAATCACCTCTTACTATGTGGTCTGAATGAAAATACTAGGCTTGTGTTCATAGTGGACTTGGAAGCTTTGCCTGTAAAGAGCTTGAATGTGGCAGCGCGGTCCCGGAGGACGGATCCAATTTCTCGGATAATGTGGGAGAGCTGTGTCCGGATACGGGCTGACTGTGCACTGATCTGCTTAGCTGTCCGAGTCAGCGCAGGTGAAACGTATCGAGAGCTGGAAGTGAGCCCTCCATCAGGAGTCACCCTGCTGTTTCTACATTAACTGTCCGATTCAGTGAACCACACCTCTGTAAATGGAAACCGAAAGAGATCCTGGTATTGAGGAGAAGGATGGAGATGGATGGAAAGATGTAGCTTTAAGTTCACAATGTCATACGTATCTAGTCTCTCATAACATATGAGCAGTTCAAGGACTCCACACTGAGACTAATTGAATGAGTTTGGCAAGATTTTCTCCTTACAATATTGTTGGAAGTTTCACGACCAGTTTGATAAGCAATACCATCTCAACAATTACAACTGTACAGAGGAAAAACAGCACACACCATAATAGAAAGAGACCATTTATTAGCTCAAACCAAAATACAGCAGAATGCAAGCTTAGAGCAAATGCATTTAATTGACAATGACTTTTAAAATGTGGTGTTAGATCGAATTAAAACTTAACATTGAGCTGAACTTTAAAGACTCAAAGCGCCAAAGGTGCATACCATATGAATATGGTATTCACAGCATCAAAAAGGGTTGCTGCCTGAGTGAGAACATTAAATCTTTGCGTTTTCCCAAATTGCTCACTGAATTTAATTCAAGCCCAGATAAAAAGTTGAAACTGAAATAAAAGGTCTGGACACTGCAAAATCATGGTCAGCCATTGGGCAATGTTGGGCCGTCAGTGAGCATCTGTTGGGCTAGTTAGGCTAGTAGAGGACTAGTCGCCTATTATTGGGCTAATATGGGGCTAATATTGGTTTTCGCCCAATTCAGCATGTAGAATCTCAATTGCCACTACTGGGGCAGTTGACACGAGAGTTGTTCAACTATGGTTCAGATATTTAAAAAGAGCACACAAAATCGAAACCAAGCAAGTCAAGAAGGAACACAAGGAAGTCAGTTGTTATTTTGCAATATTATGTATGCAATATGAAATGTATGCAAATACATATTTGTACAACCATATCCTTCTATGGTTAGCAACAATGTACTTTTGAAAAAGGTTCACAAATCCTGCTGTGTTCATGATTTGATGTCTGCTGTACCACTTCTGGTTTGCCTTTTTGGAATGATAATACAGACTACTGTCACCTATGGAACGGTTTATCCTCTAACGAGCTAAATTATTCTAATTGTTCTAATTTTAGTCCACTGTTGTCCATTTGGTGTGTTCAAGTGCAACTTGGCCCAGAAGTATCCAAAATAAGGTGACAATACTGTCGGTTTGCATTTGGTTTTTAGTCCATAAATCACACATAATTCCCATAGATTTACTGTACAATAACACTTACTGTGCCCATCATATTTTACAAAATTTGTTCTTGCTACTTGCTAGTATACCTCAACACCTCCCGTATGAGAATAAGTGGTCTTCAGTGGGTTTTCAAACACATTCAACCACATGGGCATTTAAATTGGTAAAGCAAAATGTTTTATGTTAGTTTTCAACCACCTTTGGAAGCTTAAAACTTTTCAGATTCTGTTTACATCAGTATTTTGAGTCATCCACTTGTGATCAAATTGACTAAAACACATCTTAAAACCAGGTGTAAACAGAGCCTAAATGCACATCTTCGTTTTAACATTTCAACTCTAGCATCATATGTGCATTTCTAAGAGACAAAATGTGCAACGTTATGGTGCTACTAAATCAGGTGGATCATCATTGTGACAGGCTGCTCCCTCAATTGTTATTCTTGGATTATAGCTAAAAGTCAGATTCAGAATTCATAAACATAAAATATTAAAAGAACTGACTCGTATGATTATTTGTCCATTCGTCAATCAGCCTACATTAGTCGTGCTGTTTTTTGTTCTCTTTCTTTTTTTGCGCATCCAGAAAAGAGATATTATCTTGTATTATTGCATGATTTCTGGCCCATATAACTGAATTACGTTCTGGTAGATCTCAACTCATGGAAATATGGGTACCATGGACACATAATGGATGCTTTGTGGGAAATGATGGGTCTTGTGTTTGGGTTCTGTTGGGATGAGAGCCAGATGAGAGGCAAGTCATTGTGGTAATCTGTTTTTTATGTAAGTCAGCAGGAATCATCACAATTTCTCATAATGAGAGAAAATGATGCCAGCAGATTTACTTATGCCAGGATAGAGTACATGTTGTGTGACCAACTGTCTGATCATATGTGTAGTGTCATTTCGTTCAACCTTATAGCAAAGAAACTAAAAGGATGATTGCTTGTTATTTCAAGATACAAATTTTTATTCATTGATAATAACGGTCCTTGTATGGTTTTGTTCAGGACAGAAGTATTGAGAATTCACAGTATTTTAATGGAGTAACTCCATGCAATATTCCTTCCTCTGTCTCTTGCCATTGATCATTATCTTTTAGCCTTTTCTCTAATAGTATTATACATTCTTATTATATTAGATACTTGGAAACTGGTCAGTCTCCAGATTGGTCTCCAGTAAAGCACCTTTCATTGTAACAGCTATACATGTATATATTTTTTAAACACACGCATACACACACACACATACATATATATATTCTATTTTATGAATATATTGTCATTTAAATGGTTATTCCACCAAATATTGTTCTGAAGTTAAAACATTGGTATTTAGTTGCATAAAAATTAATATAAACATGTCATAAAATATTGCACTGTACAGTTTGTATATGTATGTTTGCTTATATTATATGTAAATATGTATGTATGTATGTATTTATGTATATAGGTTCCCTCTCATCTCTATTCTGCTTTCATCTTATTAGTAGATCCTCATTAAACACAAACCCAGTGTGATGAGTAATGCCAAGGTGTGGATGTTGTGCAGGTGTGTGTGTGTGTGTGTGTGTGTGTGTGTGTGTGTGTGTGTGTGTGTTTGAAAGTGTTTAGGATGTTTGTGTACTCAACTCATCCATCACTCCTCGTAGGCCGGTCCTCATGGTAACGTTCTCATGGGAACTTTGCATTGGCCAGCCTCCTTTCTTGTTTATCACATCGTCTGCCGTCCTCTTTAACCTCACCTGAGCTACACCTGCACCAAAGAATGAAGTGAAAACACGCAAAAAGCGATTGGAGCCGTTTCTTTTCAGGAATGCTTTAATATCCTGATATGCTCTTGGGATATTCCTTCAAGTGGATCTTTAGTTGTTTTTCGTAGGTATAAACTTTTTTTCTGGAAGCGGTGAGATTGTGGAAGTTGTTTCTTGCTTGTGGAAGTTAGATTATGTTGTTAATATTGCTTTAGCCATGGTAAATAAGAGTAAATGGGTTGTTGTGTGTATGTGTTTGCACGTAAATAGATATACTTTTTTTTATTGCTGAAACTCTCTCTTACACTTGACTGCCTCCCTGTGGCCATACTTTGTATTTTGTATTTATTTTAAAAAAAAAATTGCTTTTTTTGTGAGGACCTCAACTTCTATTGGAATTTATAATAAGTCTTTCTGAGCAGATATATATTTTTCTTTGCTCATATTTGCATCTTAATTCCCCTGTGGGCTGAGGGCACTGTGTGACTAGCAAGGAAGGAGACTAAAATATCAGAATCGGAAGAGAGGATGTAATTATTACTAAATGATCTGGCTGAATCTTGAGTAATTGAGTTTCTGTGATTTCTGTGTGCTGTTGTAGGTCACGAGGCCTGCCCAAATTGAAGGAGTCCTGTTCCCATGAGTCTCTGCTGAGTCCTGGCAGCGCTGTTGAAGCTCTGGATCTGAGTATGGAGGAGGATGTCTACATCAAACCCTTACACAGCAGCATCCTTGGACAAGATTTCTGTTTTGAGGTACAATCTTTGCCTCTTAGAATTATTTCCATAATCTTATTAACGTTTATCTCTATGCTAGCATTGAGAGGTTTGAGGATTTGATGTTTTGCTGTTTTACACTCACCAAGACAAATAAAAATATTGAAATACAAATGACACGTTTTGTATTAGTGTATATTAAATGTTACATTTTTCTATTATGTTAAACTGACTTTTCAGCCGATATTTGTTTCGTCTTCACTGTCATAAATGTAATTTATAATGTTTATAGTTACAATAAATACGGTCATTTGTTTTTTAGAACTAGTTAAAAATATATACAGTTTAAAAGCACATTTTGTTTGCCTTTTTGTGATTTTTATAGATGTCTTGTCAGGATTAATATGACACATCCATGCTGAAAAAAATATTTATATTGTTTAAAAATATATATTTGTCCAGACGTCCATATTAATATTGTCCTCAAACTTTGAAACAGTAGTGTATGTAAATTATAATTCCTTGACAGCAGTTTGTGAACAAACAGTTAATTTGAGTCTGTCCTTTTCAGTTATTATTGTACATGGTTTCACATAATGATTTCACTTATTCATTAGATAATTGGACACTTGTGCTTTCTAAAAACCTCATGTACAGTAAACATTTTACTGATAAAGTGATGGAAATTGGTAAAATAATAAAAAACCATGGTATAAAATATGTAACAATGATATAAATTTCAGTGGGTAAATGTCAGCTAAATTAATAAATGTCAGTGCAATCAAACAGTACCATAATATAACAATCACATCTATGCAAGTATCATACAAATCATAAAAGAGGTAAACAACACAAGAGAACAAACTTAAAAAGAACTTGAAGTTTTCTCCCTTACATGGGCTAAACATGTGTCCATAATAAATTTGCTTGTCCTATCCTCATGTAGGTGGCATACTCAGGTGGAAGTAAGTGCTTCAGCTGTTCCTCTGCTGCTGAACGGGACAAATGGATGGAGAACCTCAAAAGAACTGTGCAGCCTAATAAGGTGACTATCATATATTTTATTCTTTTATATATTTAAATGCATCTGTGCTTATTTTATATTTAAAATGAGCTGCTTTATTTAATTAGTGTA
This sequence comes from Danio albolineatus, assembly GCA_903798035.1. NCBI lineage: Eukaryota > Metazoa > Chordata > Actinopteri > Cypriniformes > Danionidae > Danio > Danio albolineatus. The sequence goes on along the minus strand of CAIGQQ010034181.1, from coordinate 4,199,295 downwards.
ATTCTCCTCTAGGACAATTGCCGGCGGGCGGAAAACGTCCTCCGTCTGTGGATCATCGAGGCCAAAGACCTGCCACCGAAAAAGAAATATTTCTGTGAGCTGTGTCTGGACGACATGCTGTACGCTCGTACCACCAGCAAAACCCGCTCCGACTGCCTGTTCTGGGGGGAACACTTTGAGTTTTCTGGCCTCCCGTCCATGAAGAGCATCACCATACACATCTACCGGGATGTGGACAAGAAAAAGAAAAAGGACAAAAACAACTATGTGGGCCTGGTGAACATCCCCGTGCAGGGGGTGATGGGTAGGCAGTTTGTTGAGAAGTGGTATCCGGTCAGCACTCCCACCACCAGCAAAGCCAAAGGTGGAGGCCCCTCCATCCGCATCAAATCCCGCTTTCAGACCATCTCAATTCTGCCCATGGAGCAGTACAAGGAGTTTGCAGAGTTTGTTACCAATAACTATACCATGTTGTGCTCCGTGTTGGAGCCGGTCATAAGCGTGAAGAACAAAGAGGAGATGGCCAGCGCTCTGGTGCACATTCTGCAGAGCACGGGACGGGCAAAGGTACGATGCTAGAAAAAGTCCCATGAAGCCAAAATGATTTTTTTGGGGCTGTTAGTATATTTTTTAGTAGTAATGTTGTCTACAAGCTAGTGTGCTCCAAAATAATGAGAACATTTACATTTAGGACATAAAAGCATTCAAAACTAGCAGTTTCTCCTTTTGTGACATGACTACATATTTTAGTTCTCACCACAACTTCCGACCAATCAAATTTTCTATAGCAGTGGTTCTCAACTGGTTTGGCCACGAGACCCACATTTTTACATGGTAATCAAGCTGCGACCCAAATTTTTAGGAACTGTAATATAATTTTAGGAATTATAATTAATTTGTATTTATTTGTTAACATACACAAGTAGTGAAAGAAAAATCATGAGAAAATCAGCAAGACTTAATAAATAAACAATATTTCATTGCTGACATTTAACAAAATGTATCTAATTATAGAAATATTACACAGTAAAAACGACAAACACTGCAAACAGTGGTTAGGGTAAGGAAAGGTTGTTACCATAAACAAAACTGAACTGTTAATAAAACATGAACACTGATCCTGTTGAACAGAACAAACCAGCAAATTCTAAAATGATTAAAACATCCATAACCATTTTTACATCTAATATGACAGCAATTATAAACATCTGTTTCACTTAACAGTAATTTGGGAAGATAATGAGATAACTGAGGATGTGCTTTACTGATAAGAGTTTCAAAGTCAGGGGTGATGGTAGACAGTGCTACCCGAAGATCGTGCTCTATGTACAACCTGTTCTTTTGCTTGGAGTCAAGCTGCACCAAGGAAGAGAAGCCACTTTCATACAGATACGTAGTTCTGAATGGGATGGGTTTGATCGCACTCTCAGATCGCGAAAACTGGGAGAGGCTTACTTCACTGAATTTCTGTTTCAGCGTCTTATCACATGAAAGCTCCACGAGCTGACTCTCTATGTTGCTCGGCAACGTGACGCTTTCCACGTCGATTCCAAAGGGATCGGTTGTCGTGCGCGCATTTCAAAATAAAAGTCCGGTATACGCAAAACAAGTTAAAAATTAAACTTTTGTTGTTTTTTTTGACCACACACTCCGCGACCCACAGAAAATATTCCTGTGACCCACTTTTGGGTCGCGACCCACCAGTTGAGAAACACTGCTCTATAGTATCTGAAGTGTCTCCACCCCCTACAAAAAAACTTGCTGCAGCTGCAATTGGTCATTTATTCATATCTATCTGAGCATACATCCCTAGGATTCATGTAAACACTTAAAAACACGAGGAATTATCAGCCAATAGCCGGCATAGCTCTTCTTCATTTATTAGTAGCCAATCCTCATAAATTGGAATCTCGAAACACACTGTGTACATGTAAAATGTCTACAGCAAGTCCATTACATTGCACATACAAATATACTTTCAACAAACAAGCAACTATGACATTCAAAATATATGTATGGACCCAATGGTCAGACAGATTAAACATTGCCTTAGTAGATTGTGTCTGTTGTGAGTCTGTTTAAATATGACTTAAAGGGACCTTTATATACTCATTAATTATATTCATTAAAGTTGACTAAACTGTTCATATTAGGACTTCCTAACGGACCTGGTGATGTCAGAAGTGGATCGCTGTGCTGACCATGATGTGCTGATCTTTAGAGAGAACACACTAGCCACCAAAGCCATTGAAGAATACCTCAAACTGGTGGGACAGAAGTACCTACATGATGCACTAGGTAAATTCAGAGTGCACCCAGCTTTTAAAGACAACCTAAAAGCTTACTAGTTAAAGCTTGTTTAATTAAGACCCTTTATCATGTGTTTGTTCTGCTTTGTTAGGAGAGTTTATTAAAGCTCTATACGAGTCGGATGAAAATTGTGAAGTAGACCAATCAAAGTGCACCAGCAGTGAGCTTCCAGAGCATCAGAGTAACCTGAAGATGTGCTGCGAACTGGCCTTCTGCAAGATCATCAACTCTTATTGGTAACTCTCTTTTCGTTTCCGAAATAATACAAAAATAATTGTGAATTTATACGTGAAAAGTATAAAGTATGTATGCTATAATTTAATTGTAAGTTTTTGGTTTTAGCATTAAATTGATACAAATAAACTTATATGCATTTATAATATCACCGAATTTTTTGGACTTCAGAAAAAATGCTGTTGTGTTTTATACATTGGTCAAAAAAATTAATAAAAAATATTAAGCAGCACAACAGTTTTAAACCTTGACCAGATTTAGAAAGTTATTATTATTATTATTATTATTATTATTATTAGTATTATTATTATTATTATTATTATTATTATTATAACCAGGAAAGACAGATTGCGATTAAAAATCTCTTTCACAAGAGCGCCCTGGCCAAGATTAGGCAGTACACATGTCACATGGGTCTAACAGACAACAAACAAAAAACAATTGACGGTAACATGAATCACACTGACAAACAAACTATTCAAAATATCTACAAGCCTGTGTTTCAATTTCTAAATCATTTATACTCTTTTTAAAAGAATTTAGTGAAGTCTTTCCTGTAACTGCCACTTTGTTTGTTAGTTATTTTAGGAACAATTCATACAGTATAACCATTCTGAATGATCATCGACATTAAGACCGAAGTAATGGCTGCTTAAAATTCAGGTCTGCCACCACGAGAACAGTTATTTTCAATTGTTATCAAATTTCAATATTGTATTTTTCACTATGAAATTTTGCATTTGCATTGCATTCTTTCAAAAACATTGTTTCAACAGTAAATCTTTTTGCCAGGAGGATTATGCCAATCATTATGCTTCTACTGACAACTTCAAATGCAGTCCTTGTTTGTAGTTTGACCATGCAAATGCATTCGTTCCATCCTAACCTTCTACTGTAATCCGGGCAGTGTTTTTCCACGTGAACTGAAGGAGGTCTTTGCATCATGGAAGCAGCAGTGTCACGCTCGAGGGAAGCAGGACATCAGTCAGCGTCTGATCAGCGCATCTCTCTTCCTGCGATTCCTGTGTCCTGCCATCATGTCCCCATCTCTCTTTGGTCTCATGCAGGAATATCCAGATGACCGTACTTCTCGAACACTCACCCTCATAGCCAAAGTCATTCAGAATCTTGCTAACTTTGCCAAGTATGTGCAATAATCTTATGCAAGAAACAATCTTGTTTACTTTATAATATTTTACACTTTAAATACTGTACTGAATGTGTTTTTACTTACCTTAAATACCATATTAATGTAATATTCTTGTGCTGGTTAATGCAGTATTTGTAAAAGTCTAGTATCAGTTTGTCTCGAAGCACTTATAGTACTTTTGAATTCCTAATGCATTTCTAATTCTCTGTAACATCAGATTCGGAAACAAAGAGGAGTACATGGCTTTCATGAATGACTTCCTAGAGCACGAGTGGGCTGGTATGACCCGTTTTCTGCTTGAGATCTCGAATCTTGAGACCATCTCTAACACCCCGGGCTTTGAGGGCTACATTGACCTGGGTCGCGAGCTGTCAGTGCTTCACTCGCTGCTGTGGGAGGTGGTGTCTCAGCTGGACAAGGTACTGAAATCCCTCCAAACCATTTTTACTGCAACAGTACCTCTTAGAATGAAATCAACTGTAGGCTAAAGTCTGGTATTACAAAGATTTACAACTAAGGTCCAATTTGTTCATGAGACATAAAATATATTTGGATAAAACACTCCTGCCTACCATAGAGATGTTATGTAATGCTTTTGCACTCAGTAATTTTTTTTCTTCATTAATAACATTTAGATAGAGCAGTGAATGCTTACAGAACATTAGCCCTGTCGCAAATCACTTTTTGGTGCGGTATATATTATGAAATTATAATTATTTGCAATATGCAATGATTGAACTAGTGCTAATTCATTTTGTAGAACTCGCACTGCAATTTTGCATTCACATATTGGACAGCAAATGTAATTACACACAAAGACATGCATATAAGAAATGCAACAGCATAATCTGGTTAGACTAATGATAAAAATGTTAAAATTTACAATAAGTGTTTTTTATTGCTTTAATAATTATTTTATTTATTAAATTTAGATTGAAAATACGTTTAAAGACCTATGGAAATGCCAAATGAGTTATTGTTTGCAGTTGTTTAGTGACTTTTAACTGTTATATTGCACAGTAAGTATGGATATTAATAATCACAACAGGCCCACATAACAAACGTGAATGGAACATGGATTAAATAAATAGCATAAAAAATTATTGAGTGCATCTTTAAGTATTAAGAGTGCCCACGTCTCAAAATCAGGAAGCACATTTCATACCTCAGAGGTATTGCCGCAAATGTCTAATGCTGAGCTGTGTGCTTCATGTCAGTAATGCTTGATCCTTACAAACATTATAAGGTTGAGGCTGATTTTAATTGTTCAATGGCTGTGTGTGGCCAAAAAAAGCTTTGCGCTTGTTTGCAGTGTTATGACGTTAACTTATTGTCTAGTTATCCTCGAGGTTATGTCCCTGTTTAAACTGGAACATTCTGTTTAATGGCATTGGACACGGCGCATTCACACATTCCCGTATGCCCTCCCTTTAACCCTTGCTGACCTGTTGCGTCTATAGCATGGTGTTGTTTTGACTGCACTTAAAACTTCCCTGCACAAAGTTTTTGTTTCCTGCCACGAGTTAATTCATCTCAACCTTTCTTTTGTTTTGTCTCAGACATAACCCTCTGTTTTTGTTTGATGCATGCCCTGTGTTTGACCCTTTTACCCTGTTTGTTTCCGTTTGTTGTTTTTGGAATGGCTTTTGTCATTTTTTTGTAGAAGCATGTGTTTGGATTTTCTTTTATTTATCCCTAATTTGACTTTTTCCTTTTGTTTTCTCCTCTGTTTACCCATGCCACTATCCATTCCACCCTTTCCTGTCCGACACACTGTGTCTCCATGGTTACGCTGTCCTACCACCAATGCATTATGGTGCCTACTATCTCGACCAACCAAAAAAAAAAAACTCCTGCCAAACCACCAATCTGCCATCTGCACCCTCAAACTCTCGGGCTCCATGTGGTTGCCCTCTATGGTCCATAATGTGGTTACCATGGTAACGCGCCAACCCAGGGTGACAATTCCTTCCTGCAGGCGACGGTGGCCAAACTGGGGCCCCTGCCACGTATCCTTGGCGATATCACCCGCTCGCTGTCCAGCCCCACTCCCATCCAGCAGCAGCTCAGGCGCTTCCAGGACCACAGCTCTGCTCATGACATCAGTGGAAGTGTGTCCTCAGGACTGCAGAGAATATTTGAAGACCCAGCAGACAGGTAGGACATGCTTGCGTTCCATACATTTCTTTCTAGTTATATTTATGACTTGTGCGGTGTTTCCCGAATCAAATATCCAAATTGAGTCATGCTTGAGCTTTGTGTGAAGAACCGAAATTGGAATTATTTGGTCGTTATTGCATAATTATATTAGTTATTTTCTCTTTCACAAATTCAAACTTGGTGCGTTCATAGAGGAAGAGCTACTTCACATTATTATTATTATTATTAAATTGCTAGGTTTGAGCATGACCAGCATGAAACATGACCAGGGTGCAAGTTATGTTGTAATGGAAATATTAAAAAGAAGAATTGTAAGACAGTGACCATGTACAAGTTATTGATTGGATGGAAACAGATCTAATGGCAAACTTGTAATAATTTTAGCACATTTATAAAGTTTAAGTGCAATAAATGATGGAGAAGATGGGCATGTGCTATCAGAGAGAAATTTGTTATTTCACATAGTGACTCTCTTGAGTAACCTGTACTGGTTTAGATTTATAGCTACATCCATGTCATCTTGTAATTACTGTGATTACGAGGTGCTATGTTTAGGAACTGATAGTGTTGTTTTCATAGAAATACATCTAAGTACAAAGACATGAACAACCTAGAGTAAAACTTCACCTCGTTATTCTGATACTCATGAGGCAGCATGATGTTGGTGCGTTGGTATGTCATCCTTGTTCTGCTATTTTGAGTCATACAGTAAACCAGAGGTCTCCTAACATTTTCTTGGAGAGTTGCACACCCCAATCAAGTATACCAAAACTGGCTTCAAAACACTGGCACAATTAACTTTCTGAAACCACTGAGATTGAATTGGTCTACTACAGTAAAAGCATTTTAAATAATTTGCACTATTATTTACTTAATTTGTCCAGCATATTCATTCTTTTCTATCTTGTTTCCCAGTGAAATGAGGAGTATCAAATCACCTGTCCAAGAGCACATGGAGGCCTTAGTACGAGGAAAACATCCTTTACTGGGTCAACAGTCGTCTACACACAGCATGAGCTTCTCTGACAAAGAAGAGAGGGACAGTCCGCTCCCGAATGGACGCAGTATATCTTTAATGGACTTGCAGGACTCTTACCATGCTCAGGGGCATCCAGGTCCCAACTCAATCAATGAAGCCCAATCTAGGTTAGGCAGAGTAGGCTCTCAGGCCTCCATCGGCCCTGTCCCTCCTCCACACCTTCACCAGCCTCCAGTCCATCCGAAAGTTCCCCAGCTGAGGGATAACTTACCCCAGAGTGCGCCACAGGTGCGGCGCCCAATCCACCCCTCCCTCAGCCAGCAGCGCAGCCTACAACCGCTGTCTTTCCAAAACCCTGTTTACCACCTTAGCAACCTGCACGCCCAATCCACACACTCAACCCAGTCCACACATTCTGCCCAGTCCCTGCAGCCCGACTCCAGCTCGGAGAACCTGAGCACAGGGAGCTCTCGGAGCGCCAGTCCTAGTGCCTCAGGTGGCCGGGGAGCAACTCCCAGAGCCCGGATACCCTCCACCAGCAGCGTGGAGGAGGAATTCAGCCGCAGAAGCATCCAGGGACAGGAGACGCCGCCTCCTACGGCACGCTGGCACCCTCCTCTGGCAGACCAGCACTTGGGAGCCCAGGTGGTGGCAGTACCGAGGCAGAGCACCACTGGCACGGCACATATAGTAAAAGTGGAGCAGCAGAGTCGAGGAGTTGGGCTGGTGGCAGGAAATGCTGGAGCACGAACCCCAAGATCGCTCCCTCACAGCACGTCCATCCGCAGCGGCAGCAGCGCCAACACTGAACCCATGCAGCAGAGCGGTGAGCGATCAAGACAGCAGTCTACATGCTCCAAAGACGGTTCAGTACCAGGAGGACGAGTTAACAAACAGGTGAAGACAGTCTTGAGGAAATTTGAGTATGTTTACTTTATTCTCAAGTGTTGGGCACTAACTGTTTGCTTGTCTCAATAAGGTCCAGTCACCTGTAGAGTCCGTCACCATGTCGCCAGTGGAGCGAACAGCTGCGTGGGTTTTGAATAACGGCCAGTATGAAGATGAGGAAGAAGAAGGGCAGAGTAAAGACGATGCCAAACATGTAGAGAAGGTACTGGAAGGGATAATGCATGCAGATATGCTGTAGATATCCTATGGGAATGGTTTTAAGATGTTGTACTCTTGTTCCTGAAGTATGAACAGGAAATCTCGAAGCTGAAGGAGCGTCTGCGGACGTCTAGTCGGCGGCTAGAGGAGTATGAGAGAAGGTTACTGGCTCAGGAGCAGCAGATGCAGAAGCTGCTCTTAGAATACAAGACTCGACTGGAGGACAGTGAGGACCGTCTGCGAAGACAACAGGAGGAGAAAGACAGCCAGATGAAGAGTATTATCTGCAGGTGAGTGGAGATTGAAATTCTGAATAAATTAATGCAATTAATACATTACTTGTACTGTATAATTATACAAATAAACTTTTAAATACAAAAAAGTGTTAAAGCCAAATATTTAAAAAAATGTTGCCATAACAATCTTGTTCCCGTAGTTAATGGAATTTTAAAAGGTCTTTTGTTAGTCACACAAGTCACTTGCCGTCAAGAGACTGTATCTGTTTACCAAGGCTAATGTTTCAGGATATTATAAATTTTAAGAGGTTTGACCACTTAGTCAACTGGTCTTTGACACAGAATTGTTAAAAAGTAGTTTTTAAAACTACTATCAAATATGGGAGTGCGACCATTTTAATATACAAAGCAAAGTGGCCTGTTTTTTCCATTAAAGGTCATGGAGCTTTTAGTCAGGGAAACTGACATTTGGTTTAGATTGGGAACACTGTAACCAAATACCACACTTATTTTTCGCACAGCATATAAATGCTTTTTAATACATTAAAAAATATAGCTGCCCTTATATTTTAAGAATATAAAGGGTATTTGTTTGTTCTGTCATTTTTTTAAGCTAGGAATGTTTCAGATTTTCCAAATTAAAAATAATCTTAGAACGACTTTGCTCTTAAAATTCACATCTTAATTTCCTCCTGCAAAATTGTTGTTCTTTTTAAAATATTTGGCAACTAACATTTAATAAAGCAAGCAATTTTTACTGTTTTTTTTTCCTTCTGGTAAAAGTCTTATTGTAGTTTGGCTGGAATAAAATCTGTTTAACCAAATTAAGCCTTTAAATTGCACTTTAAGCTGAACACTAGTATTTAGTAAAATGTTCTATACTGTCATCATGGCAAAGAAGGTTTAAACATCATTTGGAAAATATTTTAATATTACATTTTCAACAGAGAGCTGATATTTTAAACTTTAACTGTATTTAACAAAGAAAACATACATTGTCAACCTGTCTGTAATTGTAAAACCCTTTGAAATCGGACTAAATGTGTCATTTGTGATTCATAGGCTGATGGCCGTGGAGGAAGAGCTGAAGAGAGACCATGCAGAGATGCAGGCGGTCATTGATGCCAAACAGAAGATAATCGATGCACAGGTACTGCAGATGACCATATAAACAGCATGATTAGTCGCAAGAAAGATTTAGCGTGAGTTTGGAGATCATTTACTGTCTGGTTGTGAGGTTTTGTCTGGCCTGTATGTGCTGCACAGTGGTATGCTTTGAACTCGCTGCTAAACCTCAGATGGTACTAAAGTAAACAGGCTGCTGACTGGCTCATTGTTACTGTGTGCTACTAATTTCAGGTCGCTAATGGAACTGAGGTAATACCAGCAGGCAAGTACAAGCAGACAGTTCAGCTAGGCTTGTGTAAACGCACCCCAATCCAACACCCATGCCTGGCCTGAACTTGTGCAACACTTGGTCCTCTTAGCCTTTTCGTTGCTCTCTACTTCAGATGTTATAATAAAACCATGGTTAAAGGTGAAGTGTGTAGTTTGCGGTGTTAAAATGTATTTTAGCTAAGCTGAATGTGCAGAAACACCCTAGACTCACTTTATTATAAACTAGGTTGATGTTGAATGGCCAATCAAAACCAAAATATGCAAGTACATGCTAATGATTAGCTTCCAAACCACAAAAAACTGACAATGTTTATTTTTGAGAAGAATTTAACTTTTTAAACATAAGATGTTCATTGGAAGAAACATAACATAACATATAATATAATATAATATAATATAATATAATATAATATAATATAATAT
>CAIGQQ010034181.1:4123704-4186925 GCA_903798035.1 Danio albolineatus | reverse complement strand
TAGATAGATAGATAGATAGATAGATAGATAGATAGATAGATAGATAGATAGATAGATAGATAGATAGATAAACAAGATAGCAAATAGTATCCAGTAGAATGTACTGTATAATCAAGTCGTTCGCCTAAGAAATAATGTGTGTCCTAGTTTATGCGGTTTACGAGGACACAAAATTGTATAATGACATGGCCATGACCTTGCTGTACTCTTTAGGTGGTTTACATGGACATGCCTTGTGTCCTCATAACTCAAAATGTTTAAACATTCAAAATTTGCCACAGGTTTGGGTTTAGGTTTAAGGTTACGGTAAAGTAATATAATAAGCAGTTTTTACAGTATAAAACAGTACACGTATGGAGAGTCCTTATAAACCACATTTTTTTGTGTGATACTTGAAATATTCAGGTATTCCAATATACCAGCTGTTACATTTGAGTCACATGCCATTACAGACAGCTATGTAAATGAGTAATTAGGAAATTATCGAATTATTCATGTAAAGGTTTAAAGAACATAAAACATCTCTTCTAATTCGCCAAAGGCTTGTAGCAGCACATAACCTTGAATATTCCTTTAACTTGCATTAAGAAAGAAGATGCACTATCCCGATCTGCAGATGTTGATGTTCTTGTCTTCTGTCTGTGTCCTGCAGGAGAAGAGGATCAGCTCTCTGGACGCTGCTAACTCTCGGCTGATGAGCGCTCTGACTCAGGTGAAGGAGCGCTACAGCATGCACAACCTCCGCAACGGCCTGTCACCCACCAACCCCACCAAACTCTCCATCACAGAGAACGGGGAGTTCAAGAACAGCAGCTGCTGATCCAGGCTACATGCCTCAACTGACTGACTGACTACTGTAAACACACGCCATCGCAACGAATGTCTGCTTATCGATGTATATAAACGTTATCTAATATTGGTTATGTACAGAAATGCTTCTGCAGGGGAGGGAGTTTTGAAATGGAGTGGGAGAGTTGAGCGTAGCGCCGGTTCTGAGTCAGTGAGATTGTGTTTGTTCTTTTTAAATACTGGTTTACTCGTAAATGCAGATTTAAGATTTTTAATTATTGCCTAAGATATATGAAGGAGATGTACATATATTAAAATAGAGTTGTTTTAAAAGAAAATATGAAGAAAAGCACATAGGTATCGGCCGTAGTGTCCTCAAGATGCAGAATCTGACTGGCAGAAATAGATGAAAAGGCGATTTTATACACTCCGTTTTCTAACATGAATTTTCTATTTTTCTTGTGTTTTAATTATTATTTTATTTTCATCCTGCAACAGACGGTCGTTACGGCTGAATTGTGGTCGCTTAACTGAAAGGACTCTTTTAGTTTTGTTCTCAAGAAGTTCAAATACATGTTTGTTAATGTGTTACTAAACATGACTGAAGCAGTGGGTTTCATGAAATAAAATACTGAATTGAATTAATGGTTTCAGTTTAATTTCAGATTTGTTAGCTGTTTGAGTCAACATAACCAACGTTACCATCATTTCGTTCCCTTCCTGTGTTTTCTGTAAGTAACCAGAGTGCTGTGAAACCGCCAGTCTACAGTCTCACTGCCCTCTTGTTCAAAACAGCCTCACTGCCCTCCTTCTGGCCCCGTTTATTATTTGTCATCAACTTTTATTGAAAGTCCTCGTATTTCCACAGTTCTCACTCTGTGCACATGAGCATCAATGCCTTTAACACCCAACTCCTCAATGTTTGCTGTTCTCGTAGCGATATATTTGATGGTCAGTCTCACCGTTGAAAGCTGAGCATTGAATAAAGATGGATTGTGGCCTCATTGATTGTGTTGTCTGTGTGTAACCTGAAACTCTTTATTGCACTTTTTATTATAACGTTAAGGCCTTATTTGTTTATTTTAAGGCCCTTTTTAGCTTTACATTGTCTGTTTTAATGTATATTTAAAATGTCTATTGTCTATCAAAAATATTTTTAAAAACTCAAAATATCAGCATGGTTTCCACAAAATATTAAGCTTCACAACTGTTTTTAACATTAATTATAGTATTAATAATAATAATAATAATAATAATAATAATAATAATAATAATGTTATGTGGTGCAGTGGTTAGCGCTGTCACCTCACAGCAAGAAGACTGGGTCTGTTGGCATTTCTGTGTGGAGTTTGGGATTTCCATTGTGTGCTTCGGTTTCCCCCACAAGTCCAAAGACTTGGTACAGGTGAATTGGGTGAGGTAAATTGTCAGTTGTATATGTGTGTGAATGAGTGTGTATGGGTGTTTCCCAGTGATGGGTTGCAGCTGGAAGGGTATCCGCTGCATAAAACATATGCTGGATAAGTTGGCGGTTCATTCTGCTGTGGCGACCCCTGAAGAATAAAGGGAGTAAGCCAAAAAGAAAATGAATGAATGTTATTTTAGAACAGGTTCTTTAGAATCATTTAACACTAAAGACTCACTCAAAAAGGGTGCCACGGTGATGTAGTGGGTAGCACGTTTGCCTCACAGCAAGAAGGTCGCTGGTTCGAGTCTCGGCTGGGTCAGTTGGCATTTCTGTGTGGAGTTTGCATGTTCTCCCCGTGGTCGCGTGCTTTCCTCTGGGTGCTCTGGTTTCTCCCACAATTCCAAAAACGTGGTATAGGTGAATTGGGTAAGCTGAAATTGTCCAGTGTATGAGTGTGAGTGAGTGTGTGTGGATGTTTCCCGGGGATGGGTTGCAGCTGGAAGGGCATCCGCTGCGTTAAACATATGCTGAATAAGTTGGCGGTTCATTCCGCTGTGGCGACCCCGGATTAATAAAGGGACGAAGCCGAAAAAGAAAATGAATGAATGAATGACTCACTCAAATTAAGTTTGCTGCTTGTTCAAACTACTTATTTATTATGAGTTGAACCAACACAAATCTTAAGATTTTTTTGGACAAATTAAGTGTTTTATGATTAGTCCATATACATTTGTACAAAAAAGTTCATTTGTGCTAAGACAACAGGTCAAATGTTTTTTTTTCAGCGCTGGAGTAACGATGGCTATAAATTCAGCATTGCCATAATGACAATAAAATGCTTATTGAAGTACATTAAAATAATTAATTTTTAATTTTCATAATATTTAATAATATTACAGAATGTTTTATTTTCTGTATTTCAAATGTGTCTGACATCGGATTAAAAGTATTAACGACACTCTTACAAATTTGTTCCCAATGTCCATGCCAAAGTGTACATTTGTTAATATTTATACTTTGAATACGATGGAAATAAATATATGGCCATCGATCACAGTGCAGCATGAAACAAGCACTAAGAAAATGTATACTTTGCTACACATTTGTCAACAATAATTTAAAGATTTATAGTTAGATTGATGGATGGATGGGTTGGTGGAATCTTGTTTGAAGAGATCGCTCTGCACTGGAATTTGCGCTGCCACTGCGTCACTTCCTCTTCCGAGCAGTCTGGTGTGTGTTTGCGGCTATGCGTTTGTACTGTAAAACACAGGCACTTCTCTGAATATTTTGTGCGTCTTGTTTTGGTTTTCGCCGGAGCGCCTTTCTGAGGTAAAGTTATGTTAAAAAACGTGAGGTCGTTTCTGTTGTTGTTGTTGAATTGTTTCGTTTAACGGTGTTAATGTTTTATGACGCAGAAAAGGCTGCAGGCGGCTAACGCTAGCTATTGTTAGCCCATTCATTGCTGCAGGTCACCGGCATTTAAACAACCAATGTAAACTGTTTATACGTGTTTTTTTAAGAATATGTCATGTATTGTGCTTACAGTTTAAAAAAAATAGCTGCACATCTTTGCGTTTAGTTTTCTTTTTAGAACTAGTTGACGTTGTGTCACTAGACCTTCACATTTACAGTCGGTAAATGCTAACCGGAACGTTAGTCACTTAGATATTATCAAACCGCAAAATGTAACATAATGTTTTCATATCGGCGATTAACAATGCAATTTTTGCTTTTACATTTTATTCATATGCAGGCCGTCAGCAATGGCGGACATTAAGAACTTCCTGTATGCTTGGTGTGGAAAAAAGAAACTAACACCGAACTATGACATCCGAGCAGCTGGAAATAAAAACAGACAGAAATTCATGTGTGAGGTAAGTTATATTCATATGATAATATTAAAGGGATAGTTCACCTAAAAATGAAAATGTACTCTTATTTACTCACCCTCAAGTGGTCATAAATGTTTTGGTTAAACACAAAAGAAAATATTATGAAGAAAGCTTAAAACATGAAACCATTAACTTCCATAGTAGGGAAAACAAATAATATGAAAGTCAATGGTTCAGCTTTCTTCAAAATACCATCGTTTTTGTTGAGCAGAAGAAATTCAAATTGATTTGGAACATGGTAAGGGTGGGTAAATGTCTGCAGAATTTTCATTTCTGGGTGAGCTATCAATTCATTAATGTTGAAATATAACTTTGAATTTGGTATTTTTTAAGAAAAACGGTTTTAAATTGTTTATTTTTGTAGGTGCGTGTGGAGAGTTACAATTACATCGGTATGGGAAACTCCACCAACAAGAAGGATGCTCAGTCCAATGCTGCCCGAGATTTTGTCAATTATCTCGTTCGGACGAAAGAAATAAGTCCTGGTGAAGTTCCTGCTCTAGGGGTCAGTAGTAACACATCTGATGATCAACTGTGTTGGGATGAATGTCTAAGATCAGGTTTATAATTTTCAGGTCAGCGTTCCTGATGGACCGAGTGAAGGAGGGAATGATGAAGGTGGCGGATTTGGAAATCTCCCATCAAACTGTCCACTGCCTCCACATCTGGCTGTGAAGAAGGAATCAGGTGAGAGACTTACTGAAAGTGCTTGTTCACCCAAAAAGGGAAATCTCTTATGAGTTTCTTTTCTTCAAAGCAAGATAGTTTGAAGAACGTTGGAAAAAGCAGCCATTTGTTTCCATAGTAGAAACTAAAAATATTGTGGAAGTCTATGGCTGCTTTTTAACCAACATTCTCCACTATATCTTCTATTGTGTTCAACAGAAGAGATAAAGTTAAGCAGGTTTGAAACAAGTGGGAAGATGAGTAAACTATGACAAATTTAGATTTTTGGGTGAACTAAATCTTTAAGACCCTAATATGATGTAATGAAGTTATTTTTTCTTTAGGTTGGGGGAACACTTTTTAAATATGCAATCTTTAATTTATTAAAAAACTAGTATGAGTAGATGAATTGGTAAATGTTTGCAGTATGTTTTAATTTTTTATCTTATGTTTAAAGAAAAAATATTTCAATTATTTCTTTGTTTTTATTGTCTTGGCTTTGTTTTTATCTAGTCTTTATGCATGTATATTTTACCTTTATATTCTTATGTAAAGAGCGCTGAGATGCTACTTTTTAAGGCACTATGTAATATAAAGCTTATTATTATTTTGAAATTGTGTATTTTACTAAACCATCCAGACATTTTCTGTCTCAGAATCTTTTGAGGGATCTGCTCCTGTCCCTGGAGTCACAGGATTGGGCTACTCTGGTCGTAGTAATGCACCATGGGAGAGAGGAGCTAACCTGCAGGAGTATTACTCCAAGAAAGAAGAGCAGGATGCAAAAGCGGTAGGTCTTTTGTTTAGACAGTTTGCTTTTTAAAAAAAAATACAGCTGTAGTTAGGTTTTTGAGATTTAATTGTTTTTTTGTTGTTGTTTTTTTATACCCTAAAGACATATGAATCAGAGGAAGTTGATCTGAATGCTGGGCTGCACGGGAACTGGACTCTGGATAATGCAAAGGCCCGTCTGAACCAGTTCTTTCAGAAAGAGAAAAATCAAACCGACTACAAGTATAGCCAAGTTGGCCCTGACCACAACAGGTCAGACTTCCATTTACTGTAACGGCTTATGTGACATGTTAAGGGTTTGTTTTTCTGCTGGACTGAAACAATGACAGAGAACTCCTTGATGTGTATCTAACCTCAAGGAGATCTCAAATGACAAATCATGGATGTTACTTTTAAAGCAAAATCAACAGTGTCATATGAGTGAATCTCACAAAACTCATCAAGAACATGTCCAGGTCATATTTCACTCCAGAATCGTAGGAGTGAATAATTGTCATTAAAAGAGATAGGAATAATATACTTAATATCACAATCCATCTAAAAACAGTTAACTATTAATAATCGAAGACAGCTAGCTTTATTTGCATGACATTAAAGTATATAATAATATTGTTAAACATTATTTACCATATTTTCTGCAAATAAGCTGCATATGAATGGTCCAGATTGCATTGAGGGAGAGTAAAATAGGTAGCCCTGAAGCAAAATGAGGATAAGAATCCAATTTTGTTTTTAAATCCCTAATAAGTAAAGGAAAAAAACAGTAGTGTGTAGGCATTCAGTATAAACAGCGTTTATTATGAATGTCAAACCTATGCTAGAGTTTTTAAAGTGAATCTGAAACTAGAGGGATTGAAGCTCTACATATACTTGTGTCTCTTGTTCAGTACAAAAATGCAGTTCTTGATTTTGGGGTGAAATGTGACCTGGACATGTTTTTGTGAGATTCCCCCATGTAGTATATGCGATGTTAAAAAGAGGACAATAGAGATGCCAGAAATCGCAGCCATACACGGGGGCAAACATGTGACATGACTTAGGCTACACTAAGAGGTCACGTGGTCAAGTGTGTGATTGGTTGGGTTTTGACGTGGGAGAGGTAAAATATTGTCTGGTTGTGATTTCTGGTGTCGCTCGTCCATTAGGGGTCAAAGCCTCCAGTACCTAGAAAGGACAAAAAATGGCATGTTTAGAAGTCTGGCAGAAAAGCAAACCTGCTCTGGATGGGTTGTGCAGTACGGAGTCTGCACAGAAATGTTGATCTCATGATCTGTCCGGTTAAAAGGTCAGTTTGTTTGCGCTACAGCGTTCAAGACAAATGTAGGCTAAATGGGACATTTTCATGCTGAGCCTTGCTTTGTTGTAGGAGTTTTATTGCTGAGATGACAATCTTTGTAAGACAGCTGGGTAGGAGTAAGTATCAGAATGCTTTGTGCAATAATATATTTTTATGATAAATGGTTAAATAGTTTCAGTCTGTTAATATCTGTTTTACTTTTCCAGGGGTTACTGCCCGTGAGCACGGCTCTACGAAGAAGCTGGCTGCCCAGTCTTGCGCTCTGTCTCTGGTCCGTCAGCTGTACCATTTGGGGGTTATAGAAGCCTACACAGGACAGACCAAGAAGAAAGAAGGAGAAAGTGTGAGTTGAACTATCTTTGAGTCTAGTTCAACTATCTTTGAGGCCTGTGTGTTTGCTGACACATCTAACTTTCTGTTTTGGTTTCTATGACAGGTGGATGTTTATCCAGTTAATATCAACGATGATGTTCAAAACCAACTATACAGTGTTATGCAGGAACTTGGCATCCACATCCCTCCTCCTGTAAGTGTTGGACTGTAAACTTACTTGATCTGAAGAGTTTTACTAGACAAAATGTACATTAAATGTGCATTCTCTTTCAGCCTGAAGACCCCAACAGTCCAGTGTCTCTGGTGCAAGGGAAATTGGCTCATTTTGAACCCTCTCAAAGGCAGAGCATGGCCGGAGTGGTGCCGTGGTCTCCACCGCAGGTCAACTGGAACCCTTGGACCAGCTCCAACATTGACGAAGGACCACTAGCATTTGTGAGTGTGCTTTTCTGTATCAAGCTTTTCAATTGGTGTTTGCAACCAAATTTGGTTTGATCGATTTCACTGCACTGAAAATGTTTTATACTTGTTTTTGGTTACAGTGCACCCCAGAACAGATCAGCAATGACCTGCTGAATGAGCTCAACTATCAGCTTGAACAGGACCAAAATCTGCAGACGGTGAGATGAAAAGTTGAAGACTCCATGAAATCAAATAGAAATTTTGTGTGTATTGGGCCATGCGTATTAGATTTGAGGCCATTTTGGCCCATTTTGCTCTTGGTATTTAGATGTGTGTTTTTTGTTTTGTTTATTTTAAGTCAGATCTCAGAGAAATAGTCTTAAAAAAAGTCATGAACACATGAGATATGCATTTGAGTTCATAGTAATTTCATGTTTTATAGGGGTGTGAACCTATACTGGTCTTACGGTTTGGTTACAATTATCATGCCATCGATTCGGTTCAATTCGATATCTCGGTGCATTGACAATTCTTTCCATAAACAATTTTTGATATTTTTCTTCAACCCAATAATTCTTGTAATTAAATTTATAAATCATAAATATATTTATTTATATATTATTTACATTACAATTTTGTCCTTTAATACGAGCATTGATTTTACCTGCTCAAAGAAAACCCTCTTTTTGAATGCATCAAACAATTCTAGTGCATGCACAGAACAACATGAGCAATTAGAACAAATGTAAATAATATCCCACTTGGTTTTTGAGTGTTGTTAAGCGAGTTCTTAAATGCCTATAATTGATCATACGATCAACAGAAAAGCCTGGCACTGTTCAGCGAACAGTGACACGGACACTGATGTTAAATGGCCGTGCAATCACAGCTGATCCATTATAGATGGCGATACGGTGGAGAAAACTCGCTCTGCAGACATGTTCGTGTCTGGATCCACAAGTATTGTTGTTGTTGTAACGGCCGAGAAAAGAGATAAAACGTTACCTCACAAGCATGCCAGCAGGTCAAAGGGGTCTAAGAGAGAGAGAGTGAATACAGCTTTCTTTCTTTTTTTCTTGCTGGGTGTTGATGTACTTTCTTGTAAGTGAAAGATTGTCCAGCAAACTCACAAGCAGTGAATTGTACTCAGTTATCTGCTTTTTAAGTAGTTGGAGCATTTTAATTACTCGAGGTCTCCTGTCTCGTCATATAAGCTACCACCATATAGCACATGTTATAAATGCCTTCAGTACATGCTAACCAGCTATGATTAATACTGGACCTATACTGAATTGTTTGCGTCTGCATTGCAGTGCATCGAAGAAGCAATCAATTTTGACACCCCTAATGTTTTATTTAAAATAAGACACGAAGTTGTAGAATAACAGTTAAGCAAGTATGCACGTTATTGTTTCCCATTTTATTTTATTTTATATGTTACACCTTAGAAGTCAAATTAAAAGCAGCTGAAGTTTTTCTATTCATGTACTACTAAACATGGATGAAATATTTTTTTTAACAGAGATGCCCAATTATGTATTTGTTTTTTATAGAAATATGAATTATCAATATTAACAGCTTCCCCTATAATGAGTGACATGGCAAAAGTTTTAAATGATGGGAATATTAAATGAAAAAAATTAAATTAAATTAAGTTTAAATGGGCTTTGTCTGTGCCAATAACCCTATAGTTAAGTATGCTGACATAGTTTAGAGGTGCTCTCACCCAAGTTTGATTCCTGGCTCAAAGTCCTTTATCAATGCTGTTTCCCTATCTCTTTCCTGTCTGAACTCTACTGTCCTATACAATAAAAAGTTGAAAAACCTCTAAAAGTATGAATGGCCATGCATTTAATGTGTGAAAGTGGTTATGCTTTAAGCTTATAACACTTCACAGAATGTTGAGCCTCGGAAAGGAATTTTCTTTAGTGTTCTGTGTGAACATCGTTCATGAAAAAATGGACACAAGGTTGTAAAAGCCTGGCACTGATAATCAAACATGTTCTTACAGATTCTAGTGGAGCGAAGTCAGCTACCAGTTAAAAACTTTGAGCAGCAAATCATGTCCGCCATTTACAATAACCCAGTGGTCATCATCCGTGGAGCCACCGGCTGTGGAAAGACCACTCAGGTTCCTCAGTACATCCTGGACGAGTTCATAAAGGGAGGCAGAGCATCCGATTGTAATATCGTTGTAACTCAGGTCAGTCTGGTTAAATGCTTTTCTATTTTGTGTGTTGGTCTACCACAAGGAGATCCACAGTGTGAGATCCCTCTGCTGTTATTGCTCTTTCTAGCCGAGGCGTATCAGTGCAGTGTCAGTGTCAGAACGTGTGTCTTTCGAGAGAGGTGAAGATGTGGGCAAAAGCTGTGGCTACAGTGTGCGCTTTGAGTCTTTCCTTCCCAGACCTCACGCCAGCATCCTCTTCTGCACAGTTGGTACGTTCTAGTTTTTCAAATCTCTTACTCTGACACAAAAGCACTGTTGCTGAAAGACTTTTATTCACAGGGGTATTGCTGAGGAAGCTGGAGTCTGGTATCCGTGGGATCAGTCACGTGATCGTGGATGAAATCCATGAGAGGGACATAAATGTAAGACCATACTATTTGTTTTTAAGCGACTTTCATAGTAAGAAAAAATACTACAGGTCAACGGTTGCCTAATTTCCAGCGTTCTTCAAAACGTCACATTTTGTGTTCAACATGAGCGAAAGCTAAGGGAGAGTTATTAATGATAGAATTTTCATTTTTGGGTGAACTTTTCCTTTAAGCGAGTTACAGAGGTGTGTGTTCAGTTTCTTCATATTCACAAAAAATATTTTTTTCTGTCTAGACTGACTTCCTGTTGGTGGTGTTGAGAGACGTGGTCCAGGCTTACCCTGATGTGCGCATCATCCTCATGTCTGCCACTATCGACACCACCATGTTTAAGGAATACTTCTTCAACTGTCCTGTCATCGAGGTACATGGAAGAGCACATCCTGTGCAAGGTAAGAAGCATGATTTAACAATGCAGTGCATCACGAGTTTAATAATAATACTTTTCTTGAATAATATTTTCATCTCACATACTAGACAGGAATGAGGGTGCTTACTAATTGTATTGTTTTTTAAATATATATACGTTCAGAGTATTTTCTTGAAGACTGCATTCAGATGACTCAGTTTGTACCACCACCAATGGACCGGAAGAGAAAAGATAAAGATGAAGAGGGTGGAGATGATGACGTATGCTTTGCGCTTTGTTCTTTTTTTCTTTTGTTTTGTTTTTCAGTTAGCAGACAATACACTCTTCTTTTTTTTAAGTTGCATTGAATTACATTAAAATTATTTCATTATGGCTGTTTATAGCTATTAAAGTTAAAGCTAATTATTACGATATTATCTCAAAGTTATTTGTTTTTTTTGTTCAGAAAAGATGCATTTAACTCGTCAAAAGAAGTCCAAGACGTTATGACAAAATAATTATAAAGGAAATGCAACATTTCTTACAAAACAGCTTGACTTGTCTATTTCAGGTGAACTGTAATGCCATCTGTGGATCTGAGTACAGTCCAGAAACTAAGCGTGCCATGTCTCAGCTGAATGAGAAGGAAACGCCATTTGAACTGATTGAGGCTTTGCTGAAATACATTGAAACTCTGGAAGTACCAGGTGCTGTGCTAGTCTTCCTTCCAGGCTGGAACCTCATCTATTCTATGCAGAAACACCTGGAGATGAACCCACACTTTGGTCTGTAATTTCAACACTAACTCTGCAAACACCTTTTCTCCATTTTTTTTAAACTGTTATCCACTAATCTTCCATTGTTATGTCCTCGTAAGGTGGTCACCAATACCGGATCCTGCCCCTTCACTCTCAGATCCCGAGAGAAGAACAGAGACGAGTGTTCGAGCCTGTGCCTGACGGTGTGACTAAGGTCTGTAAAAAGTTTACCTCTGCTTTATTTGGAACTGATCAATGAAAACATTTGGTTTAAACCAATTTCCCTTCACACCACAGGTCATTTTGTCCACCAACATCGCTGAGACCAGCATCACCATCAATGATGTGGTCTTCGTCCTCGACTCCTGCAAGTAAGAAACATTTTTATTGAAAGTGCTGTGTGTAGAATTCAAAAACCCACAATATTTTGCGGCATCAGTGATTTGCTATGCTATTGCTATGTCATCAGTGAATTCACTATCAATGTAGTTCTGTTGCTTTGATTAGAAGTAAAAAGATTTTGGAAATGCTTTTGTAGCAATAAACCAATAGGAACATCTAGACACTAGACCCATTATGAGAACAACATTTACATGGGTATGTAAATATTTGCTTCACCCTTTCCCTTTTTAGAAGAAAGCTGCAAAATATATTTCTTGTTCATACAATAGAGGTCAATGGTAATCGAAATGTTTTAATTTAATATTTCATGTAACAAACACAAAGACATACAGATCTGAGCTTAAATGAGCGTAAATCTAAGTCTTTTCTATACTAAAGCAAAATCACACCAGACATAAAACCACTAATGAAAAGCTAATATTGCAATCAGTGAATCAGTGCTAGTATAATAAACTTTTCGAAATCCTCCCTTCGTAGGAAGAAGTCTAATTATTCTTATAACTATTTATACACGATGTCATATTGGACATGGAGAAATTGCTTCAAAATGTCAGTATTGTAATAAGATCCTAAATGTAAAGCACATACTTTTGCAATGCCCAATTATTAGTGTTATGAGACAACGGTTTCCATCTGGTGAGACTTTGATTGCATTATTTTTAAATTTGAATCCTTAAAGTATTTTAATAAGCCAAAAAAAAACAATACATTTTATTTTATGTATTATTTGTTGTTGTTTGTATTTTTATTGTTCTAAACGTATGTGTTATAGAAAAGTGTAATTTCTAAACACAATTTATGGGGTTTTGTTGCCATAAAATTACCATTGAAGCTGATATGGAAATAAAATCTTAACTCTATACTAAAATAAAAGTGGAAGGTACTGCTGAAATAAGCATGAGATTTTGAAATAGAGCGACTGAAATTGTAACCTTTTTACATTGTTGTGTTCACAAATGATCTGACAAATTTCAAATGTGTGTCATTCAGGCAGAAGGTGAAGCTGTTCACTTCTCACAACAATATGACAAACTACGCCACAGTGTGGGCCTCCAAAACCAACCTGGAGCAGAGAAAAGGGCGTGCTGGCCGAGTCAGACCAGGCTTCTGCTTTCATCTGTGCAGCCGGGCTCGTTTTGAAAAGTATGAAATCTCATTCTTCATCTCAGTCTCCAAGTCAAACAGTATATGAAGTTCTTACTGCATTATTTGTCATACAGACTGGAGACCCACATGACTCCTGAAATTTTCCGCACGCCGCTGCATGAGGTGGCGCTCAGTATTAAATTACTGAGGCTGGGAGGCATTGGGAATTTCCTGTCCAAAGCCATCGAGCCGCCACCATTGGATGCCGTTATTGAGGCTGAACATACTCTGAGAGGTAAAACTCCTGCTGCTTTTATTGATACCGGTAATGTTAAAGTCAACAAAGTCCAACAAGCATGTATTGTTCCTCAGAGCTGGACGCGTTAGACAGTAATGATGAGCTCACTCCACTGGGACGCATCCTAGCCAAACTGCCCATTGAACCCCGACTGGGGAAGATGATGATCATGGGATGCATCTTTAAGTAAGTTCCTTTATCCAGCATTTTGCATTTGTGAAGTGGAGGAACAATTATGAAGCTAAACTCTCATATTTATCTCTGAAATGTAAAAGTGAGAAACCGATAATATATAATTACGAATACATAATAGTTTAGACATGTTTTAAAGCAAGTGAAGCTCACAAAGGCTTCTAAATGATCAAAAGTACTGTAAATATGTTAATACTGTGAGATGTAATTACAAAATATATTCTCATAATAGAATTATCATATTACAGGTCCAAAATACAATTTTTTTTTTTTACATCTCAACACTGTTCTTCAAACCACTAAGTTTTGCCTATTTGTCAACAAGATGCTTTTAACAATTTTACGTTTTAATTGCGATCACTTATTTTATATACTTTTAATATTTGCATGCCAAAATATGTTTCCGTTTTAAATATGAATGTCTGAATCTTGAATGCTGAATGTTGGTGAAACTTTATTTGCCTTGTATTTAGATTTTTAATTTTGTGAGTTCTTTAAAACAATAGACACTTTAATATTTACTATACTTTCTATGTATATAAAAGCCCTTTTATAAATGTAATGCATATATCAAAGTTTTAGTTATTTAATGCATATATCAATGTTGAGGCAGCAAAAAAATCTTTCTCTGAGAGTGACAGTGTTTACTTTCTCCTGCCGATTTAAATCCTGCATTTAATTTGTACCTATACGAACAATGGCACATGGAATGGGGCGATTGTACAAATAATAAATGGAAGAAATCAACCCAAGTGTATATAAAAGACACTTTTCAAATTTTATTTTATGCATGACCAGACGCACTACAATTGACATTCAGGTTGACACACTTGTATTTTTGAAGAAGGATGTACCACCAACGTGTAATCACTGTCAAGGCTCTCTCACCATAAAGCATATTTTAGACATGATATTTTAGGATGAATTTTAAAGTTCTTATCAAATTGAACTGAAAAATCATATGTAATGTTTTTAATGCACATTTTTTTTTAAATCAGCACATTTAAATATGAATTTGTTATTGGTGTTATTATAATGTAATAGATTATTTTATCTGTTGATCCCACCATGAAATATCCATAAGTTGCTGATGTTGCAATATAAAAAACAAAAAACTTGATAATTATTACCAATAGGTTTCTTTTTTTCACATACCAGTTGTTTTGACTTATTGGTGTGTGTGTTTTTGTTAGTGTTGGAGATGCAGTGTGCACCATCTCAGCAGCAACCTGTTTCCCAGAGCCCTTCATCAACGAGGGAAAACGCCTTGGCTTTGTTCATAGAAACTTTGCAGGCACACGTTTCTCTGATCACGTGGCCTTGCTCTCTGTCTTCCAGGCCTGGGATGAAGTTCGGTGGGTTCTGAGGGCATTGTACTAACTTTATAGACACTCTGCATTGTGTTTTGTTTTTTACATTTATCAGTTTGATTTCTTGAGGAATTCGCAGTGTAAAAAAAAAGTCTTATTTTTCAGGGTGGGAGGTGAGGATGCAGAGATTAGGTTTTGTGAGCACAAGAGGCTGAACATGCCCACGTTAAGGATGACCTGGGAGGCCAAAGTCCAGCTAAAAGAGATCCTTGTAAACGTTGGCTTTCCTGAAGGTTCTACCATCCTTCTAAATAATCTTCAGTGTAAAAACAGCCAAGAGATTTATTTTTTTTGTGTGAATTTAAAGTGGATTTTTTTTTTCTGTTTCTTATAGAGTGTCTCCTGAACCAGGTGTTTAACAACGTGGGACCAGATAATAACCTGGATTTGGTGATCTCTCTGTTGACGTTTGGTTCTTATCCCAATGTGTGTTACCACAAAGAAAAGAGGAAGATCCTGACTACAGAAGGACGAAATGCTCTCATCCACAAATCCTCCGTCAACTGTCCTTTCAGCAACCATGATTTGACATATCCATCTCCCTTTTTTGTCTTTGGGGAAAAGGTTTGTTTTTAAGAGTCTTGTTTGAAGCTACTGTTTAACTTCATTTAGACTGGAGTTAAATTACATTTCTGAACCATGGTTTTCAGTTTCCTGGTCTTTCTCAGTTTAAAGATAATTTGATTGGACAAAATTGTCCATATTCAGTCATCAACATTTTGGGCTGTTTTCCTGAAGAGAAATTGTACTTTTTTGATTTAATTCACCAATAACAAATTCAGTAAAGATTATATTATTAATAACTACAAATATACAAATATATCACTGTTCTATAAATGTGCATTCTGTTTATAATAACATTGAATTGAGTAATAATTTAAGTCAAATATAAAGTAAAATGTTGAAAACTATTGTACATTGTAATTTTTACACAATATTGCTGTCTTTATAGTATTTTTAGCAAATAAATAGGGCGTTGGAGAACATAACACTTATTATTTATCTTTTTTTTTCTTTTTTTTTTTTTTTAGTAGAGCCAACTCCAAATGTTTATAGCTATGTATATCTGCTAAAGATTTCCGTAGCTCTAAACAGTAAAGTTTTTAGTTTTTATTTTACTTTTTTTATTAAACGTGAAGTAAATAATTAGATAATGTGAACTAACAAGAGCAGTATATATTTTTAGTATTCAGTAATGTTAATAAAATGTAATTCATATTTTTTCATTGCATTTATTTTAAATAATTTTTATATATTAGGAACTGTTGAAGTAAAAATTTGTTGGTTCATAGTTAATTTTCAAAATAATATTTTAACTAATGATAAAGTATGAAACCTTATTCTTAGGTAGTACCCAGTTGGTGTTTGTGTGCGTGCGTGTGTCTGTTTGTACTTCTTTTTTTTTTCTCAGGAGTACTTAAGCATAATTTTGTCACTCTGTAATTCCAGATCCGAACTCGAGCCATCTCTGCCAAATCTATGACCCTTGTCAGTCCTCTTCAGCTCATTCTGTTCGGCTCAAAGAAGATCACATCCAATGGAGAAATCGTTGAGCTTGATGACTGGTATGCGTTTCATAAAAGTTATGAACTAAAAAGAATCAGCTCTCAATAAGTCATTTCAATGTAATTATTTATGTTGTTTGCAGGATCAAACTGCAGATTCCTCATGATGTAGCTGCTGGTGTGGCCGGCCTGAGGGCAGGATTGGAAGCGCTGGTGGTGGAAGTGACCAAAGACCCAGAATACATCAGAAATCTAGATCCCATTAATGAGCGCTTGCTGAACGTCATTCGACTCGTGTCGAGACCCTCGTCAGCAGGCATCAACCTCATGGCCTCCAACCCACGGTGAGATCATTGAGCTCACATATTGACTTGATTTGTTTAGGAAAGTTCCAACTAAACAGGCCTGGGTGAGTCATCGAAATTAAATTGCAAGCATGATTGAGCAAAGCTGCGATTGTGATCAGTAGTAAATCTTCTCCGAAGGCAATCTCCTGCAAAAACTTCAAACACCATTGAAGAGGAAACCTAGGAAACCCTCAGTGTTGCATTATAAACAGAAGACTTCACTCCTTTTTTTTTATTCTGCTTTTTCAGAAAGATTTTGCTTCTGTTAAAAAATTTAGTTTTGGATGGGTCTCAGATAATCCAAAATCAAGACTTGTATTAACCCGTGTCAATTATACCATGAGGTGAACAGTAACACTTCTCGATTGACTGTGTTTGATTGGTTCACAGAAAATGCATTAATTTCAGGTGGAAACAGGGCTTGAGGTGTTTTTGTTGTCAAATGTGTAACTCATCATCTTTTGGGTTTATACAGCTTTGGAGATGGTCCACGTCCACCCAAGATGGCCCGGACTGACTTTGGAGGCGGTGGAGATTTCAGGGGAGGAGGAGGATACAGAGGTGGTGGAGGATACAGAGGTGGCGGAGGAGGATACAGAGGAGGTGGAGGATATCAGGGCGGTGGAGGAGGCTACAGGGGGTCAGGGGGATATCGTGGTGGAGGAGGTGGAGGATACAGGGGGTATGGAGGAGGAGGAGGTGGTGGTGGATTCAGGGGATCTGGTGGATTCAGGGGGTCTAATGGAGGTGGAGGATATGGAGGAGGAGGTGGATTTGGAGGGAGGGGATTCAGAGGAGGAGCAGGAGGTGGGGGTGGGGGTGGGAGTGGTGGTGGCTGGGGTGGAAACAGGGGTGGATATTAGAAGCGACCATCTGAGCATGGATATATACGAGAAGGTAAATTATGTGTGAGTTTTGTTGGTTCTCAGTCTTTTCTCTTTTTATTTGTAAGAAAGCATGAAAAACATTAATACTATACTGTAATTCTAATGACAGTAATGTTGGCTAGTAATTATTAAAAATAGCAATTTGTGGCCATCAGTGTCTCAATCCTTTTTTTAATGGCAAAAATATGCTAAGTGATGTATTCTAATAAAAATAGTCCTTTTTTTTTTAATCGTGTTTTGTATTGATTCTTATTGATCTGCTAGTGTATAGACATTTTTAATCAGACGATGACACAACAGCAACTCTATGCATTTACGGGTGCATTTACATCATAATGATACAATACTAATGTTCAAACAACATCAGAATAGGGAAGAAAAGTGATTTCATTTGATCTTTAATGAAAATGTACTTCCTATCAATTCAACCTCAATTGGTTTTCCTTTTGTTTATTTTGTTGGAGGTCAGTGGTTATCGAGTTCCAACTTACTTTAAAATATATTTGTTTGTGTTCAACAGAATTCACAAACTCATAAATGCCTGGAAGAAGTGATGGAGAGTAATTTTGGATTAACTAATCATGCACATTTAAAGAAAAAGGGGAGTTTAACCTGACACTAGCAGCATGTACCTGATAAACTTGTATATTTGTAAGCTAAAAATAAGGCTAATTTAAATATCAGAAAATTGTTTGTTGAAAATCCAACCTTAAACTTAATGTGAATTCCAGAGGTGTGCTTTTGCAGCTGTGAGGAACTCCTGACAATTATTGTATCCAGATTGAGCAATGTTTAAGATATGAATATTGTTTTTCAAAAATAAATGAGATATTTGTAGCTGGAAGAGTGTACGTGCTTATAAAACTGTACAAGAGCTTTGGAACATTGAGTCCTGAAGTGTGGAGTTATCTTTTGAAATGTATAAATCACTTTATATGCTAATTTTTCCCATGGGTGGAGCACTTGTGAAACATTGATATATGTTGGCTTATTTTTTATTCTAAATTTATAAAACTCCATGGCTCAACTACTACATGTGGACCAGGTTGTAAAAACAATTATTTCGAACATACCAGCAAAGACTTTAAAGTTTAAGACTTTAAAATGACCGTTAGCTTTTGCTTAATTGCTGTGTTTAATGTGTAAAATACAATTTTGAGTATTGTTTATTTGAATAAATACCTCATATCTGACGTTTCTCTTAACTTAGCATTGCGGACGCGTTTGCTAATTATTGCCAATAGAGGGCGATTTACACCCGCAGCAGCTGAAGTTTAAATATAATTGAGTAATCACTTAAAGAGATAGTTCACCCCCTAAAACAAAATTGTCATTTACTCCAAGTCCAGTTGTATCTGAGTTTATTTCAAGTGAACACGAAGGAAAATATGCTGAAGAAAGCAGCCATTGATTTCTATACTGTTGCATTTTTGTTAATGTCAGTGATTTTTTTCCCCCCCCAGCATTCTTCAGAATATCTTGCTTTGTGTTGAACAGAAGAAAAAATGAAATCAAGTTTAGAATTGCTTGAATTTGAGTAAATGGTGGGGATTTTTTCACTATTTGGGGAACTATTCCTTTAATGATTTCGGTTGCTTCATTTGTTTTGTTTAAATCTACTGTATAAATTAAACTACAAACAGTACCTGTGTTTGTTTCATTCTCTGTAAAAAAAAATACAAATTTAAACCCCCAAAAAAACTCAATAGTTTTGTTGATTCAGCTTATTTTAAATAAGTACTTTAAACAAGCAGCATTAAACTTTTATGATTGTTGTTTACTTGCAAATACAACCTGCAAATACTCATTGCAGTTTCTTTATTATTCAACCTTCAAATCAGATTTACTAAATAAAACAAATCATTCCTTGAGATTCTTGGAATATCTCTGGGCAGAATTTAATATATGCACACAGCCTTTGGGTAAGATGACTACATATTACATACCTAGTATATCCTGGACAGACTTAAGTCTCCCTAAAGAACAATTGCAGCTGTATGTGTTCAGAGTCAGACAATGCACATCGAGGACGTGTCTGAGCTTGATGCAGGCCTTCATACGGGGGGCTGGAATGAGGATTTGACGAAGCGTTGACACTCGTTTCTCATTTTGACTTGGGAGTAAATCTAGCATTTCCCCCTGTTTTGGATGTCGTAAGACTAAGTGACTGAGAGATAGACTGAAGTCTAGCTTAAACAGTCTTGGCTCAACAATGTAGTATTTGTTTTTGATTTATGTATATATTTTTATGAGGAAAAGTGTATGCATCTTTCCTCACATGATTCTATCCTGTTTGTTAAATGAACTGTCATGTATCCTGTCATGTTGAATGAACCAATTAATCTGATGTATTATCTTGTTTGACACCAGGTGTGTGTGTGTGTGAGAGTTTGTTTGATCACCTTTTGATTAAATCGTAATAGCACTATCTTAAGGAATGTCTCTAAATGCTATCTGATGATGAGCATTCCATTCACTCCCAATCTGGAGCATGAAGCCTATTATTAGCTTTATCAATAGTAAACATTCGGTATACAGCAGCTCTCGCTTTCCAATCAATACATTCGCCTTGTTCGTAAGTATTTCATACAAAACAAAAGAGAGTTTGTATCATAAATGAAAATAAGATAAATTATCAGAATGTGTAAAATGTGTTTGTTAGTTGTTTATTTAATTACTCAAAGTGGCAAGTCTTTAAACATGCTTACACTCTTAAAAAAAAGGTTCTTCAGTGGTTCTTTAGGTGCTATTTAGCACTTTTACTGTTTAAAGAACATTTAAAGCACCATAAAGGTTTTTCAGTGGTTCTTTGGGAGGTTAAAGTGCTATACAGCACCATTACTACTAGTAAGCACTTGTTCTTAGCTAATTCTCATAACTCTTATGCCGGTTTTATTTGCGGAAAGGGTAAAGTAACATTATGAGCACCTTAAAATATAGGTGCTATATAGCACCATTTGACAAAAGTACTATATAGCACCTATTTTTTAAGGTGTTGTATAGCACCAAAAAAGGTTCCCCCGTCATTACGACCAAAGAACCAGTTTTGGTGCTATTTAGCACTTTTTTTTTTTTTTTTTTTTTTTTTTTAGAGTGTACAGGTAATAAATAAATAAATACATTACGAAAATAAATCTACAAGTTGAGCTGGAGGTAATATTTATTTTCCTTTGGCTTAGTCCCTTTATTTATCAGGGGTTGCAACTTATCCAGCATATGTTTTACACAGCGGTTGCCCTTCTAGCTTCAACCTAGTACTGGGAAACATCTGTACACACTTGTCCATGCACATATACACTACAACTAATAATGCATGTCTATGGAATGTGAGAGAAACTTCAGCACCCAGAGGAAACCCACGCCAACACGAGGAAAGCATGCAAACTCCACACAGAAATGCCAACTGTCAAGACTCGAACCAGCGACCTCCTTGCTGTGAGATGACAGTGCCAACCACTGAGCGACCGTGTTGCCTTTAGGTAATATAGTTTGAAAATAATTTTATTACAAATAAATTTTGAAATTGATAGTAACAAAAACTAACTGCAGTTCAATAAGTTGGACTATTTGAATAAAACAATATTATTGAACCTGTATTATTTATTTAGGTCGTTTAGTAAAACATTTAAATGTGCATACAGTGGTTTTTATACATGCTTATTTGCATAAATTATCTCAGAAAAGGCTTTGTCTTATACCAGGATTTTTAAATTGAAAATAAGATAAACAAAAGGCCAGAATTGCTAGCGATATGTTTGTCTGTGACTTTATTTGGTTAGTTACTCAGTTGATGAGGTAGTTCAATGAAACCTTGAATGTGTGTACAGTGTTTAATATTCAAGTATCACTTTAAAGTAAACATGAAATGCTGAAATTAAACGGTATATAGTCTTTGGTTTCACTTCAGTTTTCGTTTGTGTCAGAGCATGTAAGCTACTGAGGGATTTATCTTGCTAGATTAGTGTTGGGGTAGCCTACCAGTTGGTTGTCTGTTACATCTTTTGAAACAATGCTGGTAAAATATTAATAAACGGCCCACAAAACATTACACTGAACTATTTAAAGTTTTCGGATACACCCTTGCCTGGAAGGTATATATAACCTTGCTCTTTGACCCCGTGCTCACAGCAACAGTTCCCATCCTACTTCATAGCACGAGGGATTCATCTAGAAAACACCACAAGATAAACTGAAGCAAGCCTGTATAGGCTATCAAACAATACGTTTTTAATGATCAATAAAAGTTAGCTTTTAACCCAGATGCACACATAACTGTTCTTTTGGATAGTTAGTGGTCAATCAGACAGTTCATCGCTCCGTTGATAATCTGTGAGGTATGAAACCCAGAGCCCCTCCCACGTCTGGAGTTGACTGTGGAAATGTCCAATCGGGATAGGTGAAGGCCACGCCCTTTCTGTTCGCCACGCCCACGCATATCTCCCTGTCCATTCGGACTTGCCTTGTTTAGCGGCGGTCCATCAAAGCATCCTTCAGGCGGAAGTAGACGTAGGGATTTTTTTTTGGAAGTACATTGACTTGCGCACTAGCTGCCAGGGTGTTGTCGGATATAGTTGCTTTTCTCCAAAACTTTTTTTTCTCCATGGCGCTGGTTACAAAGCACTAATAAAGTGAAGGTTTGCAGGAGAGAAGTCGCGAGGAGGTTAAAAGCCGCAACTATTATCGCTTTTCCGGAGGTGAAGCGACTACCACCATTTTCCGCATGAGTTTATTTATAAAGCCACAAACTCGGTAGCTGGCGAGTTACCGCAAACTTTTTTGAAAGACTGCGAGGATTTAAGGGATCAAGACAGTGACGGTAGCAACTCGAGGTCGCAGTAACAAAAGGACACAATGTCGCTTTTTAGCTGTTTGTTGTTATGGACTTTGGTGGCAGCGTGCAGTCACGGAGCGATGGATGAATGTATAGACGAGACCGATCGGCCTCAGCGCTGCATGCCGGAGTTCGTTAACGCCGCTTTCAATGTGACCGTGGTGGCCACCAACACTTGCGGCTCGCCGCCTGAAGAGTTCTGCGTACAGACCGGGGTTACGGGAGTCACTAAATCATGCCACATTTGCAATGCCGGGGACCCCAGACTGCACCACAGCGCTGTTTATCTCACCGATTACAACCAGCCAGTGCAACCAACCTGGTGGCAAAGCCAGACTATGTTAGCGGGCATCCAGTACCCGAACTCCATCAACCTGACCCTTCACCTGGGTAAGCAGCTCTCACCTACATTGCCGTCATGAAAGTGGTTCAAAGTTACAAAATGTTTCTTTTAATGCACCGTGAAGAAAAGTTGTTCTTCGTGTCAACTTTATGTAAAACTTGGTTTCTTTTTTATTTACTACTACTGTGAGTGGGCTAATACACCAAGTATCTTGGTTTTATTCGTAGTTCATTAGTTATTATTATTCACTACCATAGAAGCATCTATTGAAGTAATCAAGTATGTATTAATTGCATACTTATTATACATATTCCTTTCCTAGTCTACAAATGTTATGGTTTCTAGTGACTATTAGTTGGTACATGACTAGTATTCATTCCTTTTTACATGGCTATTAGATGCTAATATTTATTGAAGACTTACTTGTACTAATTAAATAGAGATTTAGGTTGTCAATCGTGGGTTATAATTTTACAAGTGTGATTATTATAATAAACCTGTAAATGACTAGTTAGAATGGTGACTGTAAATGACAAACAAAAAAGTTAACTCTCTAACTGTTTAGCAATAGCTAACAATAAATAATACTATTCAGGCATTTTTTAATCCTAATAATCCTTTATTCAAAATTGACCT
The DNA here is from genome assembly GCA_903798035.1 of Danio albolineatus. Taxonomy (NCBI): domain Eukaryota; kingdom Metazoa; phylum Chordata; class Actinopteri; order Cypriniformes; family Danionidae; genus Danio; species Danio albolineatus. The sequence goes on along the minus strand of CAIGQQ010034181.1, from coordinate 4,163,741 downwards.
AAAGATACCAAAAACTACGAATGCTGTAAGAATATTGCTTATTTTGCTCAGTGCATTAACTCGTGTTAACAAGCAAGGCAAGGTGCCACAAAAAGTTATTGAATTGATGGATACATAGATTATGGTGTATTTATAAATATTCATTTAAACCACCAGTAAAGCAAAATGTTTATATTTTACCTATTGAGGTAATTGGAAGTTACTTGGCGTGTTGTTCTTGGTTGGGAGTTTTGGTTCAATTTAAATGAACTTTGCTACTGTAGGGTTGATCTGATCATTCAAGTGGACCAAAAACTTTAAAATGATGGATCTTGGTCCACTTCTGGTGCAGTTCCATTAAATGTGAATGCAGAAACTAGAAACATTGTCACAAGATGTGCTGTAGCGTGTGTGTTTTTTCTTATTATAGTAGTGATATTGTCCATTACAATTATGCACAAAGAGAAGGAATGCAAGCTGATCTTTGTTTGCATGCAATGGAAGAATTTCTGGTGCTGTTTTGACTCCTGTATACATGGTGTGCATTTTCACAAATTCTCAGATGATTAAAAAAAAAAGATTTGTATGTGAATACAAGGCAACCAAACAGCATTGCTCCACTGCAAACGTTGTGAAAACATTATTTTTACTGTTCAGTCTTCAAAATTACGGCATTAGCATTAATTAAATATTTAAATTTCTGTTTGTTCTGAGCTAAACAAAACAACAAGGAGAGCCGAATTACAAGTGTGAAAACTCTTAGAAATAATTTAATGACACGTCCAATTTTTTGATCATCTTAAATGTGAACCATCTGCCAATTAATATTTTCTGCATTAGATCAGTAACTGAGCATAGTTTTGCTGGTGAGATGCATTGTGCAATCGTGTGTGTGTGTTATCTAATAACTTAAGGCAGTAAAAAGCCTACATGTTGCTAATTGATACGGTTTAAGGCTCCTTTTTTTGTTATTCTGTACTGACATGTACAGCTGTACTCGTCATGTATTGGATTTCATTGAGCAAGAAGCATTATCTTTTGTAAAGGTCTCAGGTTTGATTGTGTAATCATTTCTGGCAGTCCTGCGGAGCTGTCGTGGAGAAACCTTAGCTAAGAAGATACTCTGGTCTGGGTTGAGAATCACTGTTTTAGACCAAGGCAGACTTGGCATGGAGTGACCTGAAGTTGTGTGCATTACGCAAATCACTGAATTTCTGCCAACCTAAGCAAAACGATTGGGTTGCAGGAGGAGGTTGTTCTGGCTGTGGGAAAAAGAGCACTAACGTAACCAATTAGTACAGTCCCAGCAAGGCATGGCATCAGTTTCTCATTCCCAGGTATATAGTAAGCCTATAACCAAATGTAAGTAATGAGCTGTAATCGAAGTGTCAGAAAGACATTTGCATATAGATAATGGAAGAGGAAGTGATTTCTCTTTAAATGTTACTGGCATACACTTGGCTAATTAGCAGCCATCTGTTAGCATGTGGTCTACAACGGGCCTGGTCTATCAGGCGCTTTTCTAATTCACTTCAGTTCTGATTTAGGCAGTTTGCATTTCATTCATGTCATCAGTGTGAAACTGACGGTCATGCAATATTCAATGTTTTCCAGTTTTATATTTTTTCATTAAGTGATTAAATCTTTATGCAGTGCACGTGTTAATGTATTCAGTGAGTGTGTTTTGTTGTGCAGAGTTTCAAAATTAGCTTAACAGTCATTTTAAGTTTGTTAGTTTGTTGTCAGTGTTGACCCACTAAAATGTACACTAAAAATTCTTGCTGCCTTACATTTTTTTAGTCGAAATAAACTTCTAATAATCTCAACTTGCATCAATGAAACTAAAGTTTTGTAAAACTTTGTAATTTTAAAAATTAAGTTGAAACCTGATTTACTTATTTAATTAAGTTAAAGCAACATAAACATATTTGTTTTCTTGACATTTTGTCACTACATTTTTACAGTGTAGCAAAAGCTTATATATCAAAATGATCATATATAGAATAAGACTCATTCATTCATTTTTAATGAACCGTCAACTTATTCAGCATATTTTTATAAATTCTTTAAACATTTTAGTAAGCACTGCTCAAAATAATGTTGATTATCTTTTACATAAATGTATATCTTAGTCTAAATTATGATGGACAACATTTACATTGTAAAAAATTTTTTTTTTCTTTTTACAAAATTATTCAAAACATTAAAGTAGATCAATTCAATATGCTTTCTATACATTATGTCTGCCATTATTTCCCAGAGATGGGTTGTGGCTGGAAGGGCATCCGCTGTGTAAAACAAATGCTGGATAAGTTGGCGGTTCATTCCGCTGTGGCGACCCCGGATTAATAAAGGGACTAAGCCGAAAAGAAAATGAATGAATGAATGAATGTCTGCCATTATTATTTTTTGTTACAATTAATTGCTGAAGCTTTTATCACAATAGACGATATCAACACAATATTGACCTAAGCTGCAAAAAATGTTACTTTTAAATTATTTGTCTTTTTCATTCTTTGTATATACATGTTCACAGTAGTTTCTCAATTCTGGGTTGCAGCTGGAAGGGCATCCGCTGTGGAAAACGTATGCTGGATAAGTTAGCTGTTCAATCCGCTTTGGTGACCCCTGATGAATAAAGGGACAAAGCCGATGAAAAAGGAATGAATGAATGTTCAGAGTAAATAAATGTTTTAAACTAATTGAAAGGGATGTTTTAAAAAAGTAAATAATAGATAACACTCAGTAGGCATGGGCCGGTATAAGATTCTGATGGTATGATAACCTTGGATAAAAATACGGTTTCACGGTATGACGGTATTGTGATTACTGCTTTAAAATACATTCTTTTTAAATGTCTGGCTAAAAAAACAAAACCTTTTCCCCCTTTGAACACAATATATTATATTTTGAGAAACATTTAAAGTATTTTGGAGTAGTAAACGTGTCAGGCTAAATAATTCAAGTGAATCATTGACTTCTGCTGTCTTCATTTGTTTCAGAAACACACATTTCTTTACAATTTACACCTAAAAAACAAACAAAAAAATTGAAATAAAAAAAATCGTACACATACCTTAGGAATTCTATAGCAGAAAATTTTGGCAGTATGAAAACCTTGACTATTCCATACTGCCTTATAGCTTGAAAATGGTTATTGTCCCATGTCTAACACTCTCATTAAATTTTAATGCATCAAAATCAACGGTTAGAAATAGCTAAATTCTAGTTATGTTAATGTTAATTAGAAATACAACAGAATTTGGTTTGATATTAACTATTTGTACATACTTAGTTATTATATTGTAGAAAAAGTGTTGCGTGCTTAAATTAAGTTGAACCTATTTAATTTTACAAGTCATTTAACTTGCATCAAATAAAATGTTGTCATATCTTTTTTAGTGTGTAATTTTTTAGTGTATTAATGTGCTACTGTTTAGGCATCCTAGAATTTACTGGAGCCAAAACCTCATAGAAGATTCTCAATTGTAGATTTGCATGTTTATTTTGTTCTCTCTCTCTTTATATTTTTCAAAGCAACGTCGTAGGTGGGAACCCACAAGAAGTCTGGGTCCCAGCAATAAGCTTTTATTTTATGTGCTGTGCCTTTGATGGCTTTTATGTTTATTCTGCCTTGGATGGGATGGTCGAGGCGGAAACAGGCATGTCTTAACTTGACACTGCTGAGTCCTGGGAGAGCATGGAGATTTGGCCTGGCCTAGAACGCTCACTTAGGGGTGCGGAAAGAGATGAGGAGTCTAGATTTACTTTGTCTCACACTCATTTTTTTCTTAACCCATGTCTGTCTAACCTGTCATGAAGAAAAAATGTGATGAGACTGAGCAAATGAATCAACATCCCAGACACTAGCTAATGAAGATTTGCAGACATGTGCAGCTGAACTTGTGCAGGCATATAGAAATAATGTGGTGGTTTAAAGAATGGTCAGGTTAATGGAAGATTGATGATGCTGCTTGTTTTAAATTGGGCCTGTCAGACATGGCCCAGAGGGACTGCATTCTCAATCTTGGTTAAGTTGCGTAATACCCAGCTAGAAGTGCCAAATTATGTTTAGTGAGGATATTGTTTGTCAAGAATTGTCACAGTCCTCAGTGTTTTATTTAGGGCTTGACAGTAAGCATGGGACACTAGCCATTTTCAAGGTATACCGCGGTTTAAAGAAGTCAAGGTTTTAAACCGGCAAAATTTTCTGCTATACCTTTCCTAAGGTATGTGTAAGATTTATTTCCTTTTTTTAAGGTATTTTTTTAGGTACCTTAAAAAAGGTACCTTTTTACTAAGACATTTAAAAATAATATTTTTGAACAATAATCACAGTACTATGAAACCGTAATATTTTTATCCAAGGTTATCATTAGGCATGGGCCAGTATAAGATTCTGACGGTATGATAACCTTGGATAAAAAAAAATATCACGTTATTAGGGTATTGTGATTACTGCTCTAAAATATATATATTTTTTAAATGTCTGGGTAAAAAAATTCCCTTTGAACACATGCTTTTTTTATTTTTTTGAAAATAAAATAGATTTTTTTTTAAGCTTGCATAATTAGTAGATATTGTGGGAGGCAATAGAAAGTGCTTTAATTTTGTTTAATAGTTGCAAAATTGTGCCAAATATTGAGGATTTGTGTTAGAAACGGGACTACATTTTCTTTTTATTTGCTTCAAATCAAACATACAATTTCAGATACCAAAGTTTAAATCCCATCTGGAAAACACACTTCAACAGCACAACCGCAATGTTTACACTATAAAAGCAATTGGGCTGAATGTGGTTTCAGCTGCCTCTGGAAGTGGTCTAAAGTGGACAAGAGCAATACCTCCAGTCCTATTTACAGTAGTATTTATTGTTGTCCATTTGTGATCAGATTGGGGGAAAAAAACATTTTTATATCTAGTGAGCTTTTAAGAATTCTTTATGCTTTATTTCTAGTAATTTGTTCAGGCAAAAGAGTCTCTAAAGTCCTTTTGTAGACCTCCGAAGTGGATTGATGGACATCTATGGATATAAGATACTGTTTTTTATGTACAACATCTACACTATTGTTAAGTGCATATTCATTACAGAATGTATAATAAAAATGTTCAATATTCTTGTCTGTTTCTTCCAGCTCACATTTTTATATAGCAAGTAAGGTTTATCTGTAAAACGTCTTCAACTGCAAAGTGCATTTCAGATAGTTTTTCTCCAAAACACTCAAGGAGGGTGAGAATTTCCTTTCATCTGATAAACTGCTGCAGCCAGTAATTCATTAACTTGAGCTTGTGAATGGCCCTTATCATGGCCTATTTCCTCCCTCTCTGATAGCAGGAAGAAACTCACAGTGCTCACTGAAAGCCATTAGTCTATGTCTTGCATTTAACTCTGTATCATATTGCTTTTGACGCCTGTCATTTTCTTTTTCGTACTTCATACTGAGCTATTAAAATGAAAAAGTCCCCATGGCTCACTTTGCTTCTGTTTTGCGTTTGTAACGCAGCTGGATTCACATGTTTTTCTTATGTGTGCTTTATCATGAGCTGTCCTTGTTTTCACTTCTGTTTTCAGGGAAAGGGTTGGCCGAACATCTGCATGCTAATTGTTTAAATCTGGGATAATTCTGGTTGCGTACAGAAAAAAGTGGCCTTAAATGTGGTTTTAAGTTCCACTGGTTTATGTAGTAAAATGTATTTTATGAGACTAGAATAGAATACTAGAATATTAAATAAACATCATGTTCCATGAAGACATTTTGTGATTGTCCTACTGTAAATATCTCAAAGCTGACTTTTTTGGTTAGTAATGTTAAATACTTAATTTGAACAATGTTACTGGACAACTGAACATCTACCTCACACATTTTCCCAGTATTTAGATATTTTAAACTCTGAGGTTCTAGATTTTCATCAGTATTTTGACCAAATATTATCCTAACAAACCCTTCACAAACAGGAAGCTTTCAGATGATATATTGATAAATGTATGATAAATTCCCAAACATTGACAGTTATGACTGGTTTTGTGGTCCAGGGACACAAATAATTCATGAAAAAGTTATTTTTACTTGGACCCATTGGCCATTTACAGTATGTCAAGAAGGTTCACCCTGGTTTTCCTCACAAGAGCCAAACTCTTTTAGAGAAGAATGCGCTCTCAGCTGTTGTTTTCCTCCATTCTTTGTGTCTTTCCGGTCTCATCCTCTCTCTCTCTCTGTTGATTTCTCATCTGAGAGGATACGATGAGTGGTCTCAGTGTGGGAAACTGAACAGCCGAATGTTTCTTGGGCTCTGAGGTCCTCGTCTCTCATCTCTCAGAGGCGTGTTTTTTTTTTCCCTCAAACTCCATCAAAGAACTTGTCATTTTTGAAGGGGGACCAGATGGTCCAAATTATACCAATCTGAGTGTAGGGGGTTGGAAAGAAGAGTATGCTATCTGGTTCGAACCTATTGTTATTCTCAAGAAGGTATGATCTCAGTGTGGGAAACTTGTGTTTATGAAAGCTTTGTAGTTGGGCTGTTCATGTAACCGCATGATTTGTTTTACTCCAGTTGTCATCGAACCCATCTTTGCTTTTCTCCTTTGGGAGGAAATTGGCGGTCGATGTTTGTTTGGAATTGCATCGCTCTTTATTCCAATTTAATCCAAGCCAACTTGTGGTTTCCACACATTTGCAGTGCCACCGCTCATAGAACTTGGACTGTTTGGTGGCTTTAATTTTACCACCAGGGGCAAGATTTGAGCTTCAGACCACCCAGGGTGGACAAAGTGCAGAATCTCCCTCATTTCCTGGTGATAAAGCCATTGTGAGCCACTAGTCCTTTCCAGATTGTGCAAACGAGTAATGAAAGAGCCCACACTGGGTCTGTGGTGCCAGCGATAGGAGCGTCAGACGGGGAGCTGTGGTTTTGGTGTCATTAAGGAGAGTGTCGTCCCGTGGGTCCATTTGACAGACTGTGAAATAGTGGAACAAGCCCTCGGGGGCCACTGTTTTGCCATCTCTGATTAGGGTTGGAAGAGATGACTGGACCCCGTTAAAAGTTAAGCTCTGCAGATTTAATGCTAGTTTGGCATAAATAAGCCTGTCTGCGGGATGGCTGATAATTTCTGCATGCCAGCTTTTCTTTGAGTTAGGAGCATGAGACTGGGGTATTCTTTTTTTTTTTTTTTTTTTAAGTATATATTAAATATAGTTAATTTGAATATAAAATATATATTAAATTTATAAATAAAATAGATATTTATTATTTTTACATTAGAAATATACAGATTAAATTCAACATACAAGTACACATTTATATTTTTATTCTGTTTCTGGGAAAGCAGTACTTCATCTCTTCTTAGTTTTAATGGTACTGGATTAAAAGTGAACGTAAGTGAAGTGATTTATGTAAAATTTTACATTTTGGCTAATAATTAAAATTCATTTTTATACCATGTCCGATAACCAATATATTTACTAATAAAATTTAATTTAAAGCCGCTAAGACATCATCATTGTACCATTCTACAAAAATATAAACTGTTAAGCTGGGAAAATTTCAGAAAGTATTCAAACATTTGTCTGATGTATAAGATTATTCATGGTCTGTCATCTCCACCTCTCAGTCAGTTCGTAAACATAAGGAACATCACACACAGACCAACAAGAGGGGCAGCCAGAGGAGATTGCATTGTCCCACTCCGGAAAAGTGCCTTCAGTCAGGGTGCCTTTTCAGTTACAGCTGCACAGGAGTGGAACTCTGTCCCTGGCAGCATCATAGACATTTCCTCTTATAGTACGTTCAAAAAACATCTAAAAAACTGGTTTATAGAGCATCAGACGTGTGATCATGCCTAGCTCGAACCGACCCAGCATGTTATCTCTTGTGCCTGCCATCTTATTGATTTGTTTAAATGTGTTTTAACTATTCTTATCTTTAGTACATATTGTTGGTGTTTTTAGTTTAATTTGTACATTTACATAATTTATTAAGGTTCACTATGTTTATTTTAGCACTTCTTAATTATTTTGAAAAAGTTGTAATGGCCATTATGACGAATCTAAACTATTTTATCTAAATAAATTTAAATAAAAAACTGGAAACATGTAAATGGTTTGTTAAATAAATTTGGGAGTCATAGAATACATTTTTCAAAATGCATTTTTTTATTAATATACCTTGATGTTTTCTTCTGGGCCCGTTCTAAACATTAAAAGGGTTCATATAACTTTTTATTAATCAAAAACATCTCAAAGTTACAAATATTAAAGCTAATACAATTTAATTATGATTATATGGTTTATTATACGATTTATTATATTTATTGTATGGTTTAACAACAACACCCAAATTATTAAGAACCTTATACATTTCCATTTTATTTACAATTGTGTAATTCATTAATTATTTTTATTATTATTATTATTACTATTATACGATTCACGATTGTCATTGTTTAAGTGCATTGTACTGTACATGAAGTAGCTTATCCTTGTATAGTTTAATATATATGTATATACTTCCAAAATTCTAATAGATTTTGCACCTGTAGTTTCCACTTCTTAGTTTGTTTGTTTTTCCAACCACATAGCTTCTTCTCAGTAATTACAAGTATTACATCTTTGATGTGTGTGTTCATGCAGGAATGGAAACTTTCCCACCGCTGACCTCCCTGTATTTAGTTCTCACCTTTATTTACGCACACACTGGATGTACATTATTCGTCCTTGGTCTTTCAATACCTTGAGGCTTAGTGCCCTCAATGCTGTCAGCTCCACCAATCATCTCGTGTGGATTTGGCTCTTCTCAAATGTCTTTGATTGGGTGTGCATTCAAATAGGTCACCTTTATTAAAGTCTTTACAGGTGACAGCACGTTTTAACCTCCAGCCTGATGATGGCATATTTGCAAAAGCCTATGTTTCCACTCTGTCAGCGTTATATTGTCATGATCAGTCATAAAGCATCACTCTTCTTTGTTTTGCTTCTTACTTCTGCTCATGCTGTGGATGCTGACAGCTCGAACATGTGCTCATGCATGAGTGGTTTCTCTCTAGTCCTGTCGTTCAGAGAGTCTTATCAGAAACAGGAAAATACTCCCATGAACAACACACATGCAGAATTGGCTTTTGGGTTGATGCCAGCTTTGCAACCTGTTGCGGAGCTGCATAAACAAAATAAAATCAGCTGCTCTGATATGACCTGATATGCCCGATATGGGTCAACAAGTTCATCCGGCATTTATCCTGACACACCTGGTAATTGCGCTCATGAGCAGCACCTTTTTTTTTCTCTTTCTCTCAGGTAATTATAATTTTTTATGTGTATAGTCCAAAGACAAGACGTTAAAATTTCTGTTGTGTTTTCTATAAAGCATATTAAATCCATTTAAAGTGTCAAATAACTTTTGTGGAAGCATCTTAAAATATGAGTGGAATAATGTGCTGTCATGTTATGGTAAATAAATGAAAGTATAAGAGATACTGTATTTTATTACATTTTAAATATCATAAAAAATCTTGCTGGCAAAAGCCTAATGGTTTGAAAGTTTGCGAAGTAAAAAGATTTAAAATTTGTGTAAATTAGTATTCTTGGATTGGCATTAGCAGTTTTTGGTGTAACTAGTTACAAAATGTTTAGTTACTGTATTTAAATTACTGTTCTATTGAAAAACTAAAGTTTAAATTATTTTTAATTTCAGGAAATTTAATTAGTCACTAATAATTGCCCTATATACTTTAAATAAACTTAGCGATTCTGTATAAATCATTTCAGAGAAGCAGTGTAGTTTGATCTTTTACTTAATATTTAAGAATATTTTTTTAGCTAAAGAAGGTTACCAAGCCAAATGATAAGATGCTTAAAGGGGTGGTCCACTACGATATCATATTTTTTTATTTAGTTGATGTGTAATGTAGCTGTGTGAACTTAAACAACATCTCTGAATGTAATATGCTCAAAGTTCAATGCAAAGGGAGACATTGGCTTTCATAGTGTTAGCTAAGCAAAGTAGCGAAGTTTGGGGACTACAAAAATATACATCCAACCTGGTGAGATCACAAGAGCTTCCATTTACTGCTATTCACCACATGCACGCACCCCGCGAAGCAAAGGCGCGTGGCCAAAGGCGCTGTAATGTTATAGCAGAGCAAACTTAAATGCCGTCCAAACACTGCTCTTTCCACAGAGCTTGTTCTGTTTCTGTATTTGGGCTTTCAAAGGACACGACACAAAGAGACAAGTGCTTACAATTCAATTTTAATTATGTTCCAGAGAATTAATAAAAATATATTGCTAGCATTTGACAAAGGACAGCTTCCAGAATCGCTCCCAGTTTAGTGCTGGATTCGGATAAAAGATAAAAGCTTCTCAAAGATGGAGCAGCTCCAACCATAATAGACAAAGCTGTGTACTGTGAGCCATAACCTGCAAGTATTTTTATTATTTGTTTTAATTGATCTATTACATGCATAGTGTGTAGCGTTAATGGTGTGTTGTAGCAGGAACGTAAACAAGGACGTAAACAACGGGAAATGCTGTTTGGCACAGTTAACAATTTAACTTCAAACCCATATTTAGCAGTCAAACCCCTGTAAACACCCACAATCTTCAGCAGCCATATTTATATATAACACACTGAATAACATTTTTTTTAATGAGTAAAACTTTGACGAATAAAATGAAAAAAGACACATTGAAATATTTCAAAATAATATAAAGCTTTATTAGCATTTATTAATTTAATGTCTTTGACTCGTGTGTAAAATTGTAGCTTTTTGCATATTACCAGCAATTCAGAGATGATTTAGTTTAGTTTTCTATAAGCAGGCCATGAAGCACCTGCATAGTTCACTGACATCTCAACTTTAAAACATGCTTTTTAAAAACATATCCGATGTCAGGCTCTTCGCTCTGTTATTTTCCAACAAAGACGTCTTCAGAAGCTTCAAAGCTCTGCATTCAGGTATTGAAGTGTGAATCTGATCTCTCGGCTTCTTTACCGTTTGTCAGTTGCCAAATACAGCTGTTTTCTCATATAAACAAAGCTTCACAAGCCAGATGGGAACAGAACTGTTGTCTCAACACAATGGGGTGGAAAACTCGGTGTATTTATTATTCTTCATTAGTTCTTTCAGCTTCATCACGATCGCTCAGAGAGGGTGGTTAAAAGAGCTGGCAGTCTACTCCTCACAGCTGGTTCATACTTTATGAAAATACCCTCCCTCAGGCGTCGGTGACAGCACATGCTTTTACAGTGAAGCATGATTTGAAAGCAGAGTCAAATATGAGGTTAGCGATCAGTGAAGAGTGAAACGTTTGCTTCCGTCTTTTAGAGACACACTGTTCATTTTCTGGCACATGCTACAATCATAGACAACACAAAATCTATGACCTTTAGTAAATGCTTCAGTTTTTAACATTAAAGCGTAAAGTCAAATTGGGGTAATGGGTAAATATAGGAATGTAACTATTTAACTGACTCAGGATTCGATATGATTTATTATACTAATTTCACGATTCGTAATTCAGTCATGATTTTTAAAACAAAATTATTTGAGACAAATTTAAGGTGAACAAGAGCTGCACAATTCTTTTTTTTTTTTACAAAATTAAATATTTTCTTTAGAAAAAGAAAAAGTTAGAAATTTTAAAACAAAGTCCAAATAAAAAGGGAATGCAAACTAAATAAAACTCTTTAATATAAACAAACTAAAACTTTGACTGTGCAGCAGCTGTATTACAAATTAAAAATGAATTTCAAATGAAGAATTATCAGCACAAACTAAAGAAAGCTCTTTAATACAAACAAACTTAAACTGTGACTGTGCTAGGATTTGACATTTCTCAAAAGAAATATTAGAATATCTATGTTTTCTGGCATAAGCTGAGATCTTTGCACATTTACAATGTCCCGTGCTGATGAATAAACTATTTCACTGGGCACTGAGATGGCTTGTGTGGAGGGGAAAGCCTTTCCACCAAAACCAGAGAGCAGTGTGTACAGAAGTGGAATCTTCACATTTTCGCCATGAAAACGCTGATGCACCGTGTGATCTCCACAACGTTAGGACTCGTCAACAAGCGGAGCTACCGATCCTTCGGTTTGCGGAGTTTGGCTTATAAAAAGCTTTTTGCGTATAGACGTCTGTGACAGTAGTTTTTCGCTCTGCTGAATCATATTTGTTGTTCTGTTAGTGTAAGTAAATGTGTTTTTGCAGAATTTACCCAAAGTCTGTGTTTTGTCTGGCATACTTCACTGCTGTCATTTTACTCTGCCGCCCACCTCTTGCTTGCCGGTGATGTACAGGTAGAGGGAGTTTGCGCCTATGAACACAGCGCCCCCTTTGTTCAAAACCTATATAATGATTCATTCGACATTTTTACCGGTTTGAATCGTCACATATTTGAATTGATTTTCAGCTGGCTCACTGTGAATTGTTGCATCCCTAGTAAAAATTCAAGAGTTTAATTTTAAGATTTTTTTTTTTTTTTTTTTTTTTTGCTGGGACCAAAAATGAAAACTCTGCCATTATTTACTCACCCTACTTGTTTTAAACCTTTATGAATTTCTTTCTTCTTTTAAACACAAAAGAAGATATTTTGAAAAATGTTGGAAACCTGTAAACATTGACTCCCATCGTATTTGGTTTTTGTTTTTTATTATGAAAGTTGATGGTTACAGGTTTCCAGCTTTCTTCAAAATATCTTATATGTTCAACAGAAGAAATGCAAAGAGTAAATTCAATTTTTTTTGCTTAACTATTCCTTTAATTTTGTTGTATTTTTAATAATACAATATAGTGTTATATAGAAAAAACATTAAAACGAGCTAAAACCTAAGCTACAATGCTGCCAAATATTTTTGTCTTGGACATGTTGATACAGCAGACTGTGTTTTGCATGCTAAATGAATGCAGAGTTTATTCTCAAGCCATTTTTCAGCACTTCAGTAAATGCATTTGCACAGAGCGGATGTTACAATTGGCAGCCATCGTGTGTTTAAGCGACACTGTCCATTGTAGAAAAAAAAATGTGGTTTTCATTAGCATGTTTGGGGAAATATCAGGTTCTTGAAACAACACCGCAGAGCACTTTTTCCTCTTGTGGCTAGGCAAATAGTTGTTTTAGTACCTATGTCCTATGGTTTCCTGTGTTATGCTTTTTCAAAGTTCCTGGAAAATAAACTCAACCTCATTTGACAGAAAATTAAGCAAACAATCTTCTGGCAGTTATTCCAAGGAATATAAAATATGTGATTCGGCAAACCATGACACGTTTATTGTTTGACTTTAAAGCTGTTTGACACTTTTTTTTTCTTTTTTCTTTTTCCCTGCAATTTGTATTTTTATTGTTATATTTTATTAGAGATGGTTTTCGTTTATTTTTCTCAGTAAAGGAATTGAATCAAGTAAAAATATGCACACATTATTCTTCTTTTCTTTTCAGTGTAGGCTGGATTTCATTTCATGACCCTACTGTCCATTTCAGGAGTCAGATTTTCTCCAGGTCCTTCATACATTCCTTTTAGATTATTTGTCATGCCAACCTTGAATAAATCTCATTCATCAAAAGATCAGTTTGTTCAGCAACACTTACCCATCAAGGCAAAAGTTTTGTACATCCAGAAATAGATCATGACAGACAACAAGTCAGAATGTAGAGTCAGAGACAGGTGGAGTCTTGGCATCTCTCCTGTGTAAGGAAAGGCCAGTGATTCCAGCCCATGAATCAGTAATACCTCACATCGCATTCAGCTCAATTCAGCTTGTGTTTAAACAGCCCCAAAAGTCAAGAGCTGACAACCCATAGCCTCTTCCTTGTCTTGTTTGTTTTGAATATCCAGTTAATTCTTTAATAGGATTTTCTGACCCTGTTTTTTTTAAGCAGTTCTTGTAAAGATTTGTGGCGCACACTTTGTTTACCAGAGGTCACTCCAGTTTCCGGCACACAGAAAACATTGAGTCGCGATTGTAATCGGAGTCTCAGCAGTCACTTCCTTTGTCTCCCCTGTCCAAACATGATCTCCTCCTGAGGAATAACAAAGCAAATTCTGCACTTTGTTGTGACATTCCTCCTGCCTTTGTGTTGAATAATTGGCCAGAATGCTAGTTTGTAGGGGTGGTGTTTGTAGTAAAGGCTACAAACTCTTCAGTGGTGTTCCTGCCGGACTACTTTCCTGCAGTTTTAGTGTGTCCGAAATAACATGCTTCTCAGTATGTGCACAGTAAATGATCCAGGTAGTAAGTCTAAATTAATAGTATTCAAAAAAACAGATTAATCTAGATTATATTTGATATCTGGATGGCACAGTGGCTCAGTGGTTAGCACTGTCGCCTCACAGCAAAAAGGTCAGTGGTTCAAACCCCGGCTGGGCCACTTGGCATTTCTGTGTGCAGTTTGCACGTTCTCCCAGTGTTCATGTGGGTTTCCTTTAGATGCTCCAGTTTCCCCCACAAGCCAAAGACATGCAGTATAGGTCAATTGAATAAACACTAAATTGGCTGTAGTGTATGAGCGTGTATGGGTGTTTCCCAGTACTAGGTAGCAGCTGGAAGGGCATCCACTGTGTAAAGCTAAAAATAAAACAAAAAAATATGCTGGATAAGTTAGCGGTTCATTCCACTGTGGCGACCCCTGATGACTAAAGGGACTAAGCCAGGGATCACCAAACCTGTTCCTGGAGGTCCGGTGTCCTGCAGATTTTAGCTCCAACCCTAATCAAACACACCTGAACAAGCTAATCAAGCTCTCACTAGGTATACTTGAAACATCCAGGCAGGTGTTTTCAGACAAGTTGGAGCTAAACCCTGCATGACACCGGACCTCCAGGACCGAGATTGGTGATCCCTGGACTAAGCCAAAAGAAAATGAATGACTGATTATTTGATATCTGTGCACCCAATTATATATTTCCCAAATTATGTGTAACAACAGAGCAAAGAAATTTTCACAGTATGTCTGATAATATATATTTTTTTCTTCTAAAGAAAGTCTTACTCGTTTTATTTTGGCTAGAATAAAAGCAGTTTTAATTTTTTAGTCGTTTTAAGGTCAAAATTATTAGCCCCTTTAAGCTATTTTTTTTCTATAGGACAAACCATCATTATACAATAACTTGCCTAATTACCCTAACCTGCCTACCTAATTAACCTAGTTAAGCCTTTAAATGACACTTTGATCTGTATAGAAGTGTCTTAAAAAATATCTATTAAAATATTAATTACTGTCATCATGGCAAAGATATTATTTAGTAGTTATTAGAAATGAGTTATTAAAACTATTTTTAGAAATGTGTTGAAAAAAATCTTTCCATTTAAACAGAAATTGGGAATAAATTTAACAGGGGGCTAATAATTCTGACTTCAACTATATATGACAAGTATCATATATTCACTAATTTCTCAATTAGCCCATTTGATTAGGTGGATAATAAACTCATAATTCCTTTCAGAAGCCCTGTTTCCATCTGCATATGTTTTTTAGTGATCGCAAGTGGTCAGCGGCAGCAAATGACTATTTGCATCTTTGCGTTCTAATCCGTTTCTTCTTGTGAATGCTTGTGTTTCAGCAAGACTCTTCCTTAATATAATTACAGATTAGTTTATGAAAATGTTCTTCAATCTATGAAAAAAAACTGAACTGAAAGTTATTTGGGAAATGATCTTCTTATGACCTTGCGGAATGAAAATTTGCCAGAGATGTAAGATGTAACTTTTTGCATTAATTTCTGTGTGTTGTACTTTCATTTTTTATGTAATATTATTGGTATTATTTTATTTTTAATGTTAATATTTTTTCTTCAGATGACTTCTTTGATCTTCATTGTTTGGTTTTGAGGAGGTTCACTGATTATCCAGGTGGCCATCTCCGCACGTTCACAATACAATTTCAAGCTGCTTTATCATGTATTATTCCCCAAAAGCCCACGCTCATTTCATCATTGTCTGTCTCGGAATGTTTGTTGTGCCTTTCCTGTGAATCTTGAATTCAGATTTACTTCATTGCCTGCTCTGATTGCGTTTGCCTCAATATCAAGAATATTTTTATCTAAAAAATAGAGCACAAGCTTACTCCATCTCGCCTTGTTTGGAGCTTCAACTTTAATCGTAAAAACTTGACTCAAGACTTGTCTTCAGCACATCTGACAGCAGTAAGGATGAAGGGAGCTTATTAAAGCGCAGAGGTATAGGCGCTTAAGGAATGCCTTGAATGGCTGCTCTCTGCTTAAGCCTCTTGAATGAAGCGCCGTCCCACCGGAGAAGCCTCGCCGTGTGTGCGTGTGAGTGGATGTCAGGGTCCTATCTTTAGATCTGAGGCATGGGCCAGTGCTCCCCCTCTATCTCTAGCCCACCCTCTTCAAGTTCTACTTCACAAAACCCCTTTGTCTTCTTTTCTTTACATGGGGGAAGGGTTATCCAGTAACTGGATTAGTCTTTTTGTTTGGTTATTCCTACTTGTCTGTTCATACCCCCCCCCCCCCCCCCCCCAACCTTTCAGCATGCTTGTTTTCTTCTCTCTTATTTCCCTCCATCCCCTCATTTTTTCCTCCTTTCTTCTCCTCCTGGCTTTACTTTTCAACCCAAATTTTCTTAATTAGAACTCGCTCTCAACTTCATTGGCCCGTCTTAGGGAAATCTTCATCTGGATGAGATGTTGAACACCAAATTTACACTCTGAAAGCTTAACCACGGCCTGTGTTTGTAGTCCATTCATCAGTGTTTACTTTGAAGTCGAAACTTAACATTCCTGCCGTTGGGAGTAAATTGAAGGGCCGGGAGCGGCTTGAAGGGGGGCAGGTGACAAAGTGCTCTATTTCAGCAAATTAGAGCACCGTTTCTTCACCGTCAATGGATGTCACCAGGGCGTTTGTCCATCTCTCGCTGTTGTTCCCAAGGGAGGGGAAGCGCGAGAAACCTGAAAGGTTTTTGAGTGGGAGATGTTGCCACAAGCGGGATTATAAACATTGCAAATGCAACAAACGTTGCTTTGACAGCTGGTGGGACTTGTTGTCTTGTTTTTTTTTTTTTACACTCTATGGTAATTTTTTCATAGAAAATTGTTAAAATAAAAGTCCATCATTTCATCATTGTCTGTCTAGGAAAGTTTGTTGTGCCTTTCCTGCAAATCATGAATGCAGATTTACTTTATTGTCCTGCTTTGATTGTGTTTGCCTCAATATCAAGAATATTTTTATCTAAAAAATAGACCACAAGCTTACTCCATCTCGCCTTGTTTAGAGCTTCTACATCAATTGTAAAAACTTGACTCAAGACTTTTCTGATGGGACTCTTGTTTTATTTATTTATTTGTTTTGTTTTGTTTTTTTACTCTATGGTAATTTTTTCATTAAAAATTGTTAAAATAAGTTGAACTTTTTATTATGTAATTCACCATCCAATGAAAAAAAAATCACTGCTTTTCACCGAGGTCCTTGTAAATCTATTACATTTATTTCTCGTTGTTTATATTTACATTGATTCACACATTCACACACTTTTATGCAAAGAAGCTGAAAAAATTGAGAAAATAAAATAAAAATAAAATTGAGAAAATGATAACTAATAAAAAGCATACAAGACCAAATACTGATATTATATTATATTACATTACATTACATTACATTACATTACATTATATTATTTGACTATGGTCAAGAAAATGAGTAGACCATAATACGTTTCTATAATAATTTACAGAAGACACACTAAAATGTCATTAAACCCCCAAATATATTCATATTTCAAACACGAATCATTTGAAGACTTAAAATGTGAAAACTATTTAATAATAACAGTGCAGCCTCGACATATTAACTATTTGTATTTTTAATTCTTAATGCTTAATCTTTCAAAAAAACGTGTATACCTATTTATCAGCAATAGGACAATAGCAATACTGTTGTATGATCACTTTACATATTAAATGCAGGTCACATTATGTGGTTTAGTTTTTGCACATTTTGCTCTTTTATTACTCTTTTTCAATTTCTATAATATCACTTTTGGAAATTCTAGTCAAATGTGGACACTAAAATGGGATTACTCATCTTTGATGAACATGTGTTACAGGTTTATTTTAACGCTTTTAATCATTTGTGTATCATCAGCCCTTTCTTTTGTTAAATTAACTACAGTACATACTCTCTAGCTAGCTATACATTACCTACAGTTAAGGATGAGTCAACTCAGGAATGTAGCTGACCATAATGTGACCCGTGAGATTTTGTTTACTCATTGCCATGAGATCCGATAGATGGTCTACATGCTGAAACACACCATACTACAGGATATGGTGCCCTCGGGACGTTCTTGACTTGTACCCCTACTCTGTACTCCCTGTTTCGCTGGCCTATCGTTGACTTCTGACCCCTTTTAACTCAGAAACGCCCTCTTTTCTTTTTTTCATCAGTGAGAATATTACATGGTATGGACAGTATTTAATCGCGTTTGAAGAAAAAAACGTTGGTGTTCGTAATTGAAGCAAGAGGAAATTAATCCAAGGCCTTCCATATGGTCATTTTGATGCTGTTGATATCAGCGATCACTCGTCGTGTGGAAATGAAGTTCAGCTTTCTGTAGTCTTTCTCATAATGTGGATTGGTTCAAGATGGATTTAAGGGCTTTGTACAGCATGCTGCCTTGACCTCATAAAACACTGTGAATTCCAGCAAAGACAAATATTTAAACACTAGAAGCACGTGTAATGCTAGACATGAGATCTAGGCTCTTTTACATTCAAATATATTGCCATGACATTAAGCGGTGACTCTTCATTTACCTCAATTTAATTACAATTCAGATGCACTGTAAAAAATGGTGGCTTCCACTCGATTCCTTCATGCTGTCCCAACACAAAAAGATTAAGTTAACTTAGTAGTTTTTACAAATTTAAGTGGATGGAACATAAAACATTTAAGTTATCCAAACAAAAACCTTACGAATTGTGTTGTTTCAACTTATTTTAAATATGTAGTTTAAACAAGCATCAAATGTCTGTTTTTGAGTGTTGTAACTTTGAATATAAAATTATTCTCAGTGCATCATCTTTTCCTTAGATTCTTTTTTTTTTAAATAATAATTGCTATATTAATAAAGCCAGCATAGCACTTTCTGGTGAGTTTTTGTTGTAAGAAAGAGTTGTCCTTTGCTCTGTGTGAGCATGTACTCAGATAAGCGGAGCACAGACGAGGCACCGGTGGTGTTAAGGATCTTGTAAGCTGTCAGATGATAACGTCGGAGGTTAGTAATTAACATTCAGGGTCTGCTCAAGCTCTTCTCTCCTGTCTATCAGACGTCTACCCATATGATTGCTCTATTCAGTTACGAAGGGCTGCTTTGTCCACTGAAAATGTGCAGCTTAACAACAATATACAGATTACTTCATTAATTACTACCAATTCACCATTGGTAAATGTGAGCAAAGGACACTGTGAAAAATGTGGTATTGTTTAACCTCTTGATCCTTTGCTTAAATATTGTTTAAAAAAGGGTTCTGGTTTAAATATTTTATTACGAAAAAATTTAGCAGACATTCACTTGTAAATACACATTTAAAAAAATATATATAAACAAACCTTACATTTCACCAATTAGACAAACAATAAAAAAACAGCAATCATAAAAATAATAATTAAACAACAAAAAAATAAATAAACAAACAAGAAATCATGTAATCCCCCAACCCCCCACCCACCAGTGCTAAAAAAAAGAAGTGTTAACTAAAAAGCAAACACAACACCGAAAAAACATTTTTAAAATTGTTTAAATAATTGTGCCACAGTTATTATGGGCACTCCTTTTGAAGTCAAATGATGTTTAAGGTATTTTCCCAATGATCTTTGTTTATTAAAAAACAGAAATACAATTTGAAATGGGAAAATTGTTAAGCCATGACCTACAAATATGAGTTGCACAATGCACAAATGCCAAACTTCATCAATCATCGCTATGGGTAAAACCAAAGAACTGAGTGGGGATTTGCTGTGAAAGTAAATATTGTTGATATTCACAAAATGGGTCAAAAGAAAACCGCAAAAAACACTGAAAAGCCCACTTCCACCATCTGTCTGTTAGAGGGCATGTGTCTGTCTGTCTGAGGGGGATTGAGTCACCTAAAAGCTCCATGAATCTCAGCTGGAGAATTGCAGAATTTAGTTGGGTCCAGGTCTTATTTATCTCCACTGTTAAAGGTACCAAAAAAAGCGAACTGTAACACTTTTGGCCCGTTTCCACTGAGTGGTACAGTACGGTTCAGTACGGGTCGGTACGGGTCACCTTTATCAGGCTTGCGTTTCCACTGCAAAAGGGTACTCTTTTGGTGGGCGTGGTGTACGACAGAAAGTTTGTCGATGTCATTTTCGCTCGAGGAAATGTCTACAGTAAAGCTTTATGGGTCGTTCACAAATCATACGAGAAGCACTTCTCACAAAACAGATGCTTTATTATACACATAAACACTGGTGTAAAAATGTCATTACTGACTGAACATGATCTGATTATAACTAGATCAATGATGCGAAATAGCCTACTGTCCGCGATTATATCAAATAAATAAATAAATGCAGCATATATGAACACATACAGCCCCTTACAGTCTCTGATGTTACCAAATTACAGAAAAACTACACACAGCAGACATTTATGCCTCATTTAGGTTCAAAAACAATACAAAATAGAGCCCCGTCTGTGCAAACCTCTCATCTGTGTCTTTTATCTTCACCAGTACATGTAGCCTCTCCGTCATTATTCTCTCGTTAGAGAGTAACTCCGTCATTCCCAGTTTAAAATAGACCAGGTTGACTTTGTTAACTTTGTTATTTCAAATGTTGACGCGCACACGAGCGCAAGCGACAAAGCAAAACCACTCGCCCTCGCGCTTATGGGCTCATAACCCATAAGAATCTGCTCTTCTTGGCTTTGTGTCTGTTCAAGACGACGACAAGGTTTGTTTGAGCTCGGGTCGACCATGGCTCGTTATTATGTGCTGATATTATTTCGGAGCATTGTCTCTCAGCTGTGTAATAAACATGGCGGGTCTTTTGTTTTCATTCTGCTTGTTGCGCAAGCAAATGACGTATCTCTGTAAGCCAATGGCGTTCAGCTGCGCGTCTAGCTCCGCCTTACGGCACCCTTTGGTACGCTTGGCACCCTTTGCAAAAAAAATAGCCTCTGCTTTCATTCAAAAACTCCAAGATTTTTGGTTAACCCACTGGCCGCTGCCAAAAAATTAAAAGGTTCAACAATAAGGGTTTTTTTTTCCCGAGCATTTTTTTGCTCATTTTTATAAAAGATGTCAATATTAGTGGAGTGAAGTGTATTATGGTGCGGACTCTCTCCCGGGTGTCACCAAATAACATCTCGGTTGGGCTGTGTGTTTCTGCTGCTGGCGGTTTAGAGAGATGTCATTTACTGTCGAAGACGTTACAAAGCTGAAAAGAATGTCTGCCAAAGATGATTGTAAAAACTGTTATTACTGTTCATGTATGTTGTGGCACAGTCGTGTTTGAAGACAGAAAGTATGAACAATCGTATCATTATCTGCCTGCTTTTTAGTCGTTTTCTGTCCTGGAAACTTTCCCCGTGCTTTCCTGAAGTCTCGTTTTAGCTGTTGCAGCTGTCTGTTAGCCGTCTACATTCAGTTAGTTTTCAGGGACAAAATTAGCCCCGGCAGTCTGAACTAACCTGACTTGCTTCCATTCTTTTTTTGGTCCTGAGGGTTTGCTAGTATAGCTTGCGCTTGACGTTCTGCCTGGCACCAAACAGCATTTTCAAGTTTGTGCTCATTAGCATGCCTAGCATACTCTCTTGAGCCAAAGACAGTATGAGGGGGAGATTGACCGCTCATAGAAAAATGAAGAGAAGATGAAGAGAAATGCTCTTTTGGGAGCATTAGCTAAGGAGTTTTTAAAAAAAAGTTTCTAAAAAAAGGGATAGAAAGAAAGTATAATAATATAATAAATGTATATTTAACATGTTATTTGGAGTATTTTTATTAATTTAATACATATTTAACATGTATATCTGTGAGATTATTATTATTATTTTTATTATTATTATTATTATTATTATTATTATTATTATTATTATTATTTAAAAATAATAATAATAATAATAATATTAATAAAAATAATCAATTTTGTATTTATTTTAAAGCCATGTTGTGACAGGAACACCACAGTAAAGCTAAACATTTTTTCTATTTAATTTTTATTTTTATGTATTGTGTTAATAATAGTAATAACAATATTCATTCATTCATTCATTTTCTTTTCGGCTTAGTCCTTTTATTAATCCGTGGTCGCCACAGCGGAATGAACCGCCAACTTATCCGGCATTTGTTTTACGCAGCGGATGCCCTTCCAGCCACAACCCATCTCTGGGAAACACATTCATACATTCTCATTCGCACACATACACTATGGACAATTTAGCTTACCCAATTCACCTGTACCGCATGTCTTTGGACTGTGGGGGAAACCGGAGCACCCGGAGGAAACCCACGCAACCACGGGGAGAACATGCAAACTCCACACAGAAATGCCAACTGGCCCAACCGGGACCTGGCCCAACCGGGGATCGAACCAGCGACCTTCTTGCTGTGAGGCGAACGTGCTATTCACGCGCCACCGAGGCGCCCTATAACAATATTAATCATCATCATGATATACAAAAAATCTGACATTGTGATGTATTTATTTTTATGCGATTTAAATATTGCGATATGAAAACAGTTTCACATGATTGGAATAGCACAATTTGGCAATTTTCTGCGGAGTCTAATATTATTCATGTAGAGAAATTTGATAATCTCAATGCAAAAAATGCTTTTCTTACATTCCTTTGTCTCGTTTTAGTCCAAATATCTCCAAATTGTAAGATAAAGTAAGAATATTTTGTTTTTAACGTTAGAACAAATAGGCAAAAAATGAGGTTTTCCTATACAATAATCTTGTTCCATTTCTATGAAATATATAAATATTTGGACTAGAAACAAGACACAAGTTTTTTTTTTTTTTTTTTTTTTGCATGAATCATATAAATTCTGTATAAATAGAGTAATTAATTACAATTCTTTAGCTCCTCCTGGCCACCTATGATCCAGACTCAACATTGCAGATCTTGCGACATGACAATTGCGGATGCACACATTGCAATATCAATGCTGAAACGATTATGCTGAAACGATATATATTGTGCAGCCCTAATCATAATTACCATCATCGTTATTATTTTACAGTTTAAAAACGGTGCTATTATTTTGACTAAGTGTAAACTATTTTACACTTTATTTTAAAACAATTTTATTTCATTTTATCTTTTTTTTTCAGAATGAGGTTCTTTGAAACCCATCTTCCAAAGGGCAAAACATAGTCTAAACAAATTCATGAGGTTGAACTGATGTTTACATCAACCGTCTCTGTTATATTAGTTTACGTCCTTGCTAAACATTGCCTGTTAAACTTTTTCAGTTCTGCACTAAACCTTTGCTCAATCAGAATCTTATATAGCCTTTTAAAGTATGATACAGTGTTGGGTACACCACTTTATACTATAAAATGATTGGTTAAAACCCAAAACCTCCTTTGACTCTTGTCTAACACATGCTGGTTCAGACTAAACAGTGCGATTATCCTCCAAAAAAAATCTTTGATGAAAATCTTCAAAACCCATCTACAGCTGTGATGAGAGCCACGAATGGGTGACTTTGGCTGATTTTGTCTATTAAAGCAGAGAGATAGCGAGATGTCTCCTTCCTCTTATCGCTCTCCAAGAAAAAAGCAATTATCCCCCTCTGGATCTGCGCTGTATCTTTTTTTTTTTTTTTTGCCTAGGTAATGGTTGTTATCTGCACTCCTGCTGCTGGATTTCTCTCTGCGCTGGGTTTTATTAAGGGAACAGCTGATGGTGACTATGACAGACAGGAAGTTGCCAGCTGAGTGCTGAATCCTTTTGGAAAAGAACTCCGTGATGGTGTTTGAAATATCATCACACCCAGCTTTATTTGATTTGAGCCTCTCCATGTTGATGGTGCTTAAAGGGATCATTCACTACTAAATAAAGAGGTCGTTGCTTAGTCATCCACATGTAAGGCTGCATAATATGACCTAAAATCAAAACCTCGATTAATTGATCACTTTATATTGATTAGGTTTTCAGAGGATTGTTTTATTTTATTTTATTTTATTTTATTTTATTTTATTTTTTATATATATATTTTTAAAATTAATTTATTTATTTATCTATCCTCGTTTGGTTCACTGTTATAATTTGTACTATAAATATATTCAACTATATTCTGTTCTTTATGATATTAAAATAGTTGAAGGAAACAAATACTTGCATGTAGTGAAATATTTGCTCTAATTTCAGCCTGTCGTGCATATAAACAATGCACTCACTGAGCTGTCAAGAAAATTGTAAAGTCCACTGTTCGTCCACATGTGGAAATACATTTTTAAAGGGATGCCATTAACGGGATTAAATAAACGAAATAACCAACATGGGGAAAGTTTCGGTTTATTTTCAATTAATCGTCCAGTTGAATCTTGATCATATTTTACAACACTGAAGTTGATGTTTTGAAAAATGTATCATTGTTTTTGCTTGTATCGATGTTTATTTCTAGTTTTGTGACTTGTATTGTTTGAACAAAAACATGAGGGTGTGTAAATGATGTCAGCATTAGCATTTTTTGGGTAGAATTCTGCCCAATTTACTCTGGCTTGAGTTTTTTTTTTTTTTCCAAAGCTTTCAAGATTTACTATATATAGTGTAAAGTGTTGTTGTAAACTATATTTTGAAAAAGCAGCAAAATATTTAGTTTATAGTTCCATTTAAGATGGAAAAAGGTCCATTAAAAGGCCCTGTGAAATTTATTTTTATTTTTTGTTGTTTTTGTTAGTGTCAGTATGTTAGTTTTAAGAATATCTATAATTTACAAAACTGACAAAGTTGCGTTTAGAAGATATAAACCTGATATAAACATCCAAAGCTTGCAGTTTGAACAACTTTTGTTTTCATATTTGTTTATCATCAAATCTAATTCTAAAATCAAAATAAATATCAAATCAAAACCCCTCTAGTATCCCACTTGTCCCGCCCCATTCAAAACTCTTGTCATTGGCTTTTGTTTTGATGTGCTTGAGCTCAACCACTCTCACTAGCAGAGCTGTAATATTGAAATTATGCACATTTCAAAGCACTTCACGGGATTTTTAAATGTATGTGGTCAGGCATGGAGTGCCAAGCACACATTTCTAACATTATTCTGTATTTTTGGCTAAGCAGAATCGAAAGGGATTGTGCAGAAGTATACGTGTTGAGAAAAAGTCAGTTTTCCTTCTTTTTTCTTTTGAAATGCGAGCATGTTGTAGGAGACTTTCAAAATGGCATAATGGGGACACTTTTTAAAACCTTCTGAGGACATTCTGTGATATAACTGTATTGTAACACTACCGCTTCCTGTATGTTTCCAAAATTGGAGAAAAGCCATGTGTTTCTGAACTCATTCTTCATCCGTAGACCTTGACCTGAAAAAAACCACACTCCCAGCCGTTGCTGAACCCTAGGCTGTGGGAATGGGACGTTTTTAGTGTTTTCGGCTCCGTTGAAGGAAACGCTCTGGACTGTTTGTGGAGGGGCATGTGTGCGTCTTCCTCTTTGTCTGATTCGTGTTGTACAGGAAATTATTAAATGCCTCGGGGAGACCTTTCTCCTAATTATAGACACAGTCTGTGTGTTTATGTGTGTGTAAATGTGACGAGATGGAAAGAGATGCATTGCGTAGGCATGTAGATGCTTGCAGTGTAATTTTACCTTGCATTTGTGTAAGGAATGATCCTCATGGTTGATGTAAAGGGAAAGAGAGGAGGGGGGGGGGGTAAAGAGGAGAAGAGGCCATAAACTTGATAATTGTGGAGAATGTGTCCGATTTGGCGAGTGTTTTATGCACAGGAGACTGAAACTCTACACTGAAGTGCTCTTGTTAGTGTCACCCGTGAAGACCTTTACTGCAGCTGCTCTCCATAAGTTCCACTCGTCGTCAAACACACATTTCACACATATGACCTTGAGCTTTAATCTGCCCCGATTAACTCGGTTAGCTGCAGTTACGCTGGACTGATATTTGGATTATTGGTTAAGATTTGAGAGTTTTTTTTTTTTCTTTTTTTTTATTTATTTCTTTTTTTTTTTTTTGTTTTTTTTTTTTTTGGAATGGATACAAATACCCAAAATAATATCAATTAAATTTTTCCACCAAGGGCAGTAGTAATTACACAAAGCTTGCTTGCTTATTTGTTTATTAATTCAGTAATTTATTAGTTGATATATTAATTCATTTATTGATTCATTCTTTTGTTTATTCATTTATTTATTTAAACCATTTTAGTGCTTATTTTATTTGCTGTAAATTGACAATCTAACGAAAACTTCTTGTTTATTAATTTTTTTTCCTTATATAAAAATATTGTGTTTTTATTATTCTCATGAAAAAGCCACTCAATTTTTTTCTTGTTTATTTATTTATTTATTAATGTTCCTTGTTCATTATTCTTTGGTTATGTTGATTTTTATTTTATTATTTATTTATTTATTTATTTATTTTTAATAATTTTTTCTTTTATTAACCTGTGTTTGTGTAATTATTATAACTTACCGTTTATTTTAGATTTGATTATTTTAATTTTAAATAATTCACCTAATTTATTTCAAGTAGCAATTTTACCAAATTTAAGGGTTAATTATTACAATTGTAAATGTTTTCCCCCTAGTCTTGCTCAGTTTGAGTTATAATTAAGTTTATGAGTTTATTGTAATTTAGATATTTAAAAATAAACTACTAAAAAACCATAAAGAACATAAAGGTTATGTATTGGTCAGAAAGTGTGGGAACTCACAAAACATAGGCATTTCATTTACTTGCGTGCTGGGACTGATAAATCAAAAACCACGCACTCAAGTAGACAAAATCCCATCTCTAAGTTAACTCTGCACAGTTGTTTAGCGGCTGGCTTAAATATTTAAAAAATCTCAGAGTTGGCTGGTTGACCCTAAAGATGTTGTAACCCTGGTAAGTCAGAGGTTTAAATAAAGGATGTAGTAAATAATACCAGGGATTGTTATTTCTGACCCTTCACTTAGACAGCGATCCATCTCTTCTTGAGAAAGCCCTTAAAATATCACGTACTCCGGCACAGGCAGGGTTATTTGAGGAGGCGGACCAGCGAATGAGGCTCTTGGCAGCCCTTCAGTAACTGTTTATGCAGCTGTTGCATGTCCTGCATCCATGTTTAAACATGCATCCTCAGACCAGCACATTTAACACTGTCCACTTTTTCCACACTTGATCTAGAACAGAAATCCGCCGCCTCCTGTTTTCCAAGTTCAGCTCCTCTAGAAAGATTCTAGCCTCTTTTTTTTTCGTTTGTGATTAAGGTTGTTGCATGCCTTAAAGGCTTGAAGTTAATGAACGGTGAAGTTAGTGTTGAGCCAAGGCGCCCTCTGGAACAGTATTTGCCAATGTAAAGTTCTGAGTGTTACAGAGTTTATCATTAACTCTTCTGTATGTGTGTGCAGACCTGAAGGAATGAGAAGAGGCGTTTCCTCTTTATGCCTTGACATCCTCTTGAATATTGCAGGAATATTCCATACAAGTTAAGCTCAGTTAGAAGAGGTTGTGGCTTGATGTTGATTACCACAAATATTTATTTCATCAAAAAGTTGTGGTGAAGCACTTATGATAAAAGTAAATGGGAGATATCTACATAGTAGATTTATTGCTGAGGTAGCTTCGGAAATTCTCCAGAAACCGTTTTATATGCTCATTAAAAACCTCAGAAATTACCCCTAGAATGAAAAGCTCTATTTTCTGGCCATATTTGAAAGGATTGTGAATCTTAGGCCCCGTTTACACTAGTGCATTTTCGTTTTAAAACGCATAAGTTTTGCTACGGTTATGCCATCCGTCCACACTCCGGAGTTTTCGAGCCGCGAAAACGGAGCGTTTTGGAAACGCTGGAGAGGCTGTTTTCATTCTAAAACGCGGCTGCTGTGTCTCAATGTGGATGGAGGAAAACGGAGACCTTTGAAAACGGAGACGTGGCTGCTGAGATTGGCTACGTGATCCTTCCCTTATTCGTCAAGCGCACATGAATATAACGCCACTGGAAGACAGCAGACCAGCCTTCACTGTAAACACTATATTTTCGCTAGCCATGGATGTTTTATATTCATTTGTTACTTTAAGTAACAACTCGACCTCATCGTCTGTCCACAAAAAGGCCTCTCTTGCTTTCTTTGCCATCGCGTTCATCGCTCAACCAGCGTTTGTTGACTAACAGTAACCAAATGCCGAGCGAGACACGTGCTTCCTGTTTATACTTGAACGCGCATGCCCAGAGTGCGCAAATGGTCACGTGATCTACGTTTCTGGTGGCGTAGTGTGGACGGAGATCTGTTGAGAGATGCTGGGTGTAACGCTAGTGTGGAGAGCAGATCGTTTTAATGCTAAAACGCCGTTTTAAATCTAAAACGCACTAGCGTAAACGGGGCCTTAATGAGCCCTGCAGCTCATCGGTACCTGTTCACACTCTCTCTCTCTCTCTCACACACACACACACACACAACTTGTTATACTCTGAAATAAACATGTGTAAAATAATCAAACTTAAAAATATTTTAGCAAATTGTTAAACTGAAGTGTTGGAGTGGTTTATTTTAGCTAGGAGTAAGTGCGATACCTTTAAGTTACCAAAGTAACCTATTGTGCTCCTGAGTTATACAGTGGATGAAATATATGCATAATTATGTTATAACAGTAGCTTTAACATAAGCAGGAGTTAATATCAACTTTTGCATTAGCAGTTGAGCTTTATAAAGTACATTGGTGACCTCTCAATCCAGATAACTCACAGTAAGAGCTCAGTAACATGACATAATTTGCTTGAGAATGAGGAAACTATGGTGTTTGAGGTTCAGGATAGTTTTGGTGTTGAAGTGCAGTTTGACTTTATAACTCTGCATTGAGTTATTGCAGGTGACCTTTTTAATTGGATTACATGAGTTCACAGACTAACAGTCATGCGTACGTTTACTATTTTTAACACTAGACTGAACAAGACCAGACTAGTTTAGCGCTTGGCTTCTCCGGGCTGTCTAGAACTCAACAAGGTACCACCATGCCCAAGAGAAACCCATTGTTATGACTAGTCGACCACAAAGACTCGTCTAAGAGCAGTGTGATGTGGTCGGTGGGTGGCTGGAAGTGTGGTTTAAAACGCATCAGTGCCTTGAAGATTTGCCTTAAAGCATCCCCTTGAACTAACGATGACAGCGCTTGGTTTCATGCAATCATATTCAAAGTCAGCCACATCTTTAGGACTTAGTTTTACATAATACTGTGCTGTGATTAATGGTTGCGTTTTAATTAGAGTTGTCAGTAAAGTCGACATTTCTGAGCATTTCTAGTCTGTCGGGTGTCGGAATAAATGTGATGTGGTACAGACTATGGTCCATGTGATGAACGATGTTCATTTATACAAGAGTTTTATGTTTTTTTGTAGAAATTGCCTTTTGATGAATGTTAATTTATTCCACTTGACTATAAAACAAAAACAATATTTGTATAATTAATATTTTGGTTAAAATGTGATGTTTAACCAAACAAACTTCAGCTAAATTATCTTTCACTTTCTAAAGGGAGTGTAAATCTAATTTTTGTCTTTCTCTCTTTAAAACATAAGACTGTACTGATATTTATGCTTTATCTGTTTATTTTTTTTGACCATTTTTATTGAAATCATTACAATTGTCATAATGTTTACTTGTCTTTCTCACTTGGCAAAATCAAAAATAGTTTAGTCAACATACATTTAGTGTGTAAATGTTTTTTGTAAATTTAATATCTTTTTTTTTTTTTTTTCACTGAAAATCATGTAACTTAATTTGACTTTATATATTTGTTGGCACTGGCCACAGAAACAATATTTGTGACCACCATGTCTAAGGCCCCATTTACACTAGTGCGTTTTAGTTTTAAAACAGCGTTTTAGCATGAAAACGATACGCGTCCACACTAGCGTTTCACCCAGCGTTTCTGAACACATCTCTGTACACACTACTCAACCAGAAACGTATATCACGTGGCCATTCGCACACTCTGGGCATGCACGTTCAAGTATAAACAGGAAGCATGTGTCTCGCTCGGTATTCTAAATAGGGCTTACGCTGCTGGAAACGCGAGCGATTAGCAAGTGCTCGAACAATAGCTTGCCTCTTGCAAATATATGCAGCTGTTGTAGTAAAAAAGGCAGAGTTTAACTGCACAATGGCGCCTAAAACAGACAATAGTGCAAACAACGCTCCCATTTCTGTCCATGTTGTTTACAGCGAAGGCTGGTCTGTGGCATTATAGTCATGTGATAGGGGCTTGACGGATAAGGGAAGGAGACGCAATGACCCAAAAGCGAATCTCAGTAACGAATCTTTGCAGCCACGCCTTCGTTTTCAAATGTCTCCGTTTCCCCCCATCCACACTGAGACGGAGCAGCAGCGTTTGAGAAAGAAAACGGCCTCTCCAGTGTTTCCAAAACGCTCCGTTTTCGGGGCTCGAAAATTCCGGCATAGTGTAGACGGATGGCGTAACCGTAGCAAAACTTATGCGTTTTAAAACGAAAACGCATTAGTGTAAACGGGGCCTAAGAGTGTACTCACACTAGGCACGGTTGCCGTGAACTGTGATTGTCCCCCCTCCCCTCTTCCCGTCTGCCTCCACTCATGCTGTATTTATCCTTCCAAGCCTGAGCACGCTTATGTCATTGATGATGCGACTGTTCAGTTAGAAAGAGAAGCGCTCTCGCTCAGTACAATGGACATTGCTTTAGTAGTATTATTTTGAGTCATTTGGGATGCGATGACACACAGTCAAATGTCTTGCTGAACGGATCCAGCATTTTTGATGTTCAAATATTTTCATGAAAATCATCATGCTGCACGTATTATGAGATTTGCTGAATATGACAGTTTGCGTTCATCGAAAAGTAAGAATGATTAAAACATTTATAGGAAACACGTCTTCAATTTCGCTCTCAGGCGTGCTTTGAACTCACACTATAAGAGTACCGCACCAAAGCCCAACTGGGCCCGGGCAAGCAATTCAGATCATTCACACTTGTCAAATGAACTGGGAAATGGGGATCAAATGTGACCATTCATGGTTTGAATAGCCTAGTGTGTGTACACCCTAAAAAAATTTTAATTATAGTGCATACAGTTATAGATTCTGATATCCATAGTAGAATTGCAAATCTTTGTTGTTTGTTTCGTTTTGTCTTGTTGGTGTTGCTGTCTAGGTGGGCATATTGACTCTCTTTTTACTGTGTTTGCCATGGTTTCCCACACTAAAACACATTTGTAGCCCTGTGTGATCCTATGTGGCCAAATCTCACAATACACCGTCAAATATGTTAATTAATCATTGCTAATTGCTCACAATTCATGGATGGTTATTTACACTGTCAGTTGCATTATAGGAATCTCTGATCTGTCAAGTTTCAATGCTGAAAATGTTACTCTACAGCTTAAGTGTTTTTTGTGAAATCAAAATAAAACCCAAAGTAAAAATAAAAACCCATTAATCACAAAGCAACAGTCAGTTTGCAGGCCTAATTAGATTTTCCCATTCACGGATCTCCTGGAACCATGTGATGTCTGTTACTCCTAATAAAACGCGTGAAAGTCTCTGCATTGTAATCAAATTAATTGTTCGATGTAATCTCCCTTGATGTTAACCAAAGTCTCGAGTTGTGCTTTATTGTAGTTTAACCTACATTTAACCTACATTTCCCAGTAGACGTTGGAGTGATGTTCGGGTATTGTTGTCCACTTGTCTCCACCAGCACGTCTTTTCATGTCAACACCAGCCATTAGTGCCTCTCACAACCAGTGGTCCCATCCTGGAAGGGGTCAGAGGGCCTCAAGCTTAAAACTCAGCCCTTTTTCTGTTGTTCATCCTCCCCCCTTCCTACTCCTCCACCCTTGGGGTCCCTATGCTCCCCTCTGAGCTCCACACTTTCAAAGATCAACACCTCAACATTTTCGACTGCTCAGTCTCGAGTAAGCAAACAGCACAGCCTCAATAGATGTTTAAGTTTAGGTGAAGATTGATCATGACTACAGACCGGCTTAAATGGGTCTTATCAGTGTGAATCCATAAGGGTTTAACTTGCTAAATCCAGAGTTCACAATCTTGAAAGGATCTTGTGCAAATATACCATTGTTGGAATGGAAAATGTAGTTTTAAGTTGTAAATGCTGCCACTATTGCAATTAATTCATAGTTTTTTATTGAAAACTTTTATAGAAATCTCCTAAACGTGTATTTTTTGTAGTTCCAATGTAAACCATAGAAAATGTTTTTGCTTGAAATGTGTTTGATTTCACAAGTTGTATTTTTAGAAAATATGAGATTTGCATCTTTTATTGTTCATTTTCTCGTTTCAGTTAAGTGAAATCTTGCTGATGTGGTAATGCAGTTTTTTAAATATTTTGCTTTTTGGCAAATTAGTGGTTGTTTGTTATGAATGGACACCAATAATCTGATTTTTATTACGATTAAGACAATACACTGATTAAGAGTTGACCATGTAAACCTATTTTTGAATAATTTAATCTAATTTAAAGTCATAATCGAACTAAATATCGAACTAATACATGTGGAGTATGCCGATTTTTGTCGCATTATTGAAGTGCAGTACAGACATGTAAATAGGGCTGTGCGATAATACGATATTTAATCGTGGACGATAATAATTACTGCACGATCCACTTTTTCAGAAAAATCGTTGTATCGCCATACAGTAGGCTATATAGTGCAATGCTTCCGCGACATTCATTCTTCCATGACGGGCGCCTCACCTAAATTCATCCCGCCACGGCTATTACTACTTCTCATTCACAACATTCACTCGTCTGTCGTTGTTTTTGTTTTTTTTCAATAGCGGGTTATAATCGCACCAAAACGTATTAAAAGGTAAGTGAATTATAACAGCGGCAACTTTTGTGTAACCATAGTGCTGTGCGTCATTTGTTTAACCCTTTAAGGTTACATGCTGACAGGGCTGCGCGAGGCCAGCATACAGGCGCAGCTTTCAGTAAAGATGAACAGTTTCCATAAATATACTTTACAGATAAAGCTTTACGCTTCGACATACAATGACTTTATCTTGCTGGAGTTTAAAGCTGCTTCACTTTACGTCAGGACGCATTTATGCCGCTCTGTAGGTTTATTGGAGACATTCGTAAATATTCATAGCAAATCTTATAAATGTTGGAGACATACACGTTACAGAAACGCACTAAATCACACTTCGGCAGCGTATTTCAGGGCGCAAGAAGTTGTGTGCACGAACGGAGGAAATCGGCGCGCAAGCGGAGACCCGCATGCACGTATTACTGTACATAAATGTGATCTCGCCCCGTACGACATTTGTCACTGAAATAACAAGGACCGTAGTTGGCATGAAAAGCATCCCAAATGAGGAGCCAGAGATGACTTTCAATATAAGTGATGATGACACTACAGCAATATAACAGCCCATATGCTGTATTTTGCTCCTTAAGACACCCACGTTGGCCTTTTCAACATTAAAATGTTAATATGTTGTACTTTAAAACTACATAACATCACTGCATTGTACAATGTGGCTTTTTTTTACAAACACATTCAAATGTTGTATTTTTAAAGCACAACAAAATAAGTGTATTGCTCAAGTCGGCTTCTACAAACACATTCATATGTTGTTTTGAACTGTGTAACAATTAGGGATGCAGCGATTATAGATTTTGGTTGTATAATCGTAGTCTAAAGAATAATCATGGTTTCATGGTTATCATGATTATTATGCATTTATTAAGTTCAAAACACTACTAGTTTTGTTAACTTTGTTTAAAAAAAGCCATTTACATTGTTGAAGGTGTTGCTGAGGATCTGTCTAATAAAGATTTGTTAGATTTGTTAAATGTTCATTTTGATGGTAATTGCAAGTCTTGTTGATTGTTCTTCCTTTGCAGAATAGTATATTTTAATATTGGGACATTATTTTAGTTGTATTGTACCTGTGTAATTTGCAAAATAGTCTTTAAAAATCAACTTAAAAAAAGAATCGTGATAAAAATCGTGAATCGTGATTTTTCCAGAAAAAAATCGTGATATGATATTTTTTCCATATCGCCCACCCCTACATGTAAACCTCTTAATCAAACTATTATCGTCGGGTAGGGATTTCGCTGCATTTTGCGACAGGATATTCTATACACATACAGCTGTTTAACACTATTGTCAGCACCTACCCGAGTCAGTGAAGGACCTCAAACACCTGGATTGCGAAATGCGCAGGTTTTTTCCTCAAACGGCATGCAGTATCAAATTCCATTACAACAACACTCTTCTAGCAGTTCATACTCACATCCAATACTTTGTTTGTCACGGGGTGCATGCATGAAATGTTTCTGAAAGAAAGTGAAAGTGTCAAACTGAAGTTAAAGTCGACAAATTAAAAATTAAACACCCGAAATGACATTTAAATCTGGAGGAAACGTGGAAAGTGTGGTGA
The DNA here is from genome assembly GCA_903798035.1 of Danio albolineatus. Taxonomy (NCBI): domain Eukaryota; kingdom Metazoa; phylum Chordata; class Actinopteri; order Cypriniformes; family Danionidae; genus Danio; species Danio albolineatus. The sequence continues at coordinate 4,129,170 of CAIGQQ010034181.1, read as the reverse complement.
CTCAATGACATTAATCGAATTATGTGCTATAACATGTAAAACGGGATCTTGACAGGGACGTTAAAAACAACTCATGCAAACACCTTTCGTAGTCATTGTCATATTTTTGATTTGCTAGAAAGAAAATGTGGAAGACATGATCACTGTTGTAATCTCACTAGGAAACAACATGGCCAATCAAAAGCTGTCTGTGGTCTAGTGCTAATGATCCCATGTGCAAGATGTTTTGGTTAGATTGACCTGTTTTTTGTAGTGATTTTACACTCAGGGTATTTACATGAGAATGAGAAAACCATGGTGTTTGGGACTGAAGGTGTACCATTTTAAGGTACTAAACTCTTATTATTCGACTATGTCCAGGTATACCAGATTTTCATTATATGGCACCTTTAAGTATTTTGTGCTTGTCTGTTTAGAGTAACTATGTCAAATGTACAGTTATTCTAATGTAATAGTGGATGGTTATTCAGCAGGGTACAGTTCAGTTTTTTTTGTACTTTGACAATCTCTTGATTGACTTTTTTGTTTGCCTTTCATCAAACCAAACACCTTCTGATTGGTTAACTAAATCGCTCTCAGCTCGTCCCTGACAATGACAATTGTACCGCATTCCTCAGATTCCTCTATTGTAATGCAATGCATGCCTCCCTCCTTCACTCCACCTACGCACTGTAAAATCACTAGTGTACAATGGTCGTTTCTGCTGCTGAGTGCTGATTGGTTTCGATGCAGATTCTCTTTCTTCTTCACCATCTGGGTCTCTCACTGTTTTGTCCAGATCTGTCATAGTAACTGTTTAGCATGAGTCACAGAAAGAGGGTTCTGTGTTGCTTGGGTTACAGGTTAAATTGAGCTTGACTGTTTTGGAAAGCCATGTTTTTACATGACTAAACGGTCAAAGGTCTTTCTCGAGACTTGGAAGTTACTCATCATTCACTGGATAATTAGAAAATTGAGCAGTAAATGTTAGAGTTCTCAAAGCAATGTGGCTGTTTAACCACATTTCCAACAGGATATTTAAGAAGACAACAGGTCCCACTAGAGGTTCTAATAAGTTGTTTCGGAAATCAGTTGCGAGGACCAAAGACAGCTGTTTACTTTCATTGCCAGAAAAGGAGGACTGAAAGCCTGTAAAAATGTTGAACATTGTTTCTTCGTCTTTTTGGTTGGTTCACGTGTAGGGTGGAACAATTGAAAAGTTGGCAAATGGCACAATCATTTTGTTTTCCTCAACCTGATCAATCCCAGCTGTGCTAGAATATGCAACATTTTTAAAAGTTGTTGTGTTGTTGCTATTATTATATTTCTATTAAATAATCTTAAAAGCATCTCTTCGTCCGACTGCATTATAAAAAATATACATTTAAGTCTAATCACTAGTCAATTGCTCGATCTACATCTGCCAAATGTAATTTAAGATGCGTGTGAACTTTCTGAAGAGTTTGTGGCCGTGCAGGCTGCTGGTGTGTGTTGCAGGAGTGTGGACGCTAACAGATGTTCGTCAGATCTCCCAGCAGGCCGATGGGCAGATGGTGAAAAATGATGTACAGGAAAAAAACTGTCATGCCCACACGTTTAAAAAGTCAAAGGCATCATTGTTCATCCCACCACGGAAGAATGCAGTGAGGTCATGAGAGGAAGTTTAATTGGACTGTAGCTTTGGGCTAAGGCTTTTCCCTCCGGACAGACCCCCACTCATGGACTCACACAGCACCCCCTAATCCTTCTGCTTCCCCAAGGGTCTCTCTCTCTCTCTCTCTCTCTCTCTCTCTCTCTCTTTCTCACACACACACACCTCAGGCTGTGTTTGAGAGGTTTGGATGAGTGCTGAAGGAATGCAGAGAGCTGTCCAAACTTACAGTTACCTCACCATCTAGTCCGTCTTTCTCCTGGAGCAAACAGACACACCTTCGAGAGCTGGGTAGACATTGCCTTTGCTTTGATTACGTTTTTAAACCTGGAATTTTTTTGATGAATACAATTAGGAGTCGTATTTCAAACCAACATTGAAAAAGTTACTACCCCATTATGAAAACTCCCATACTGTATTTTCTATTATTAATTTAAAGATTTAATTTAGAAATTATATATTTAATTATCAAAAAATAGATAAAATATAGATAAGTTACAGATTGTTTTTTCACATTACTGTAATGAGAATAGTGTTTTAACTTGAACTGAAACTGGCATGGTACTTCATTCAATCAAAATATTTTGCTGCTTGTTTAACCCACTTCTTTAAAATGAATTGAATCAACACAATTCTAGAGTTAACACAATTGTTTTATGTTCAGTTGTTCCATTTAAATTTGCAAAAACAAGTCAACCAAGTTATGTTAAGCAAGTTTTGTAAATTAACATGAAGGAATTGTGTGGAACCCAGCATTTTTTTACAGTGTTGGTTTTATGAGCAGTATCACAATGCTAATAAAAATGTATTCATGAAAACTACTAAAAGCGCTGTATTGTGAATGCCAGGCCAGTGTCAAGCAGTGTAAAAAGAAATATTTTACATCACCTAGTACACATACACACATTTTCTACAGGGTGAAGTCTACAAATGATCTAGATATGACCTCATTATAGACACATAATGTATATAAGACGTATAACACGTAATATGCTTGCACGTGACATCAGTCTTGACATTTATTTTTGTACTTTGCACTGTATTGTAAAAAGTAATTAGTTACTTTACTTGAAATGAGTAAGTTAAAGTTTTACTGTTAAGTGGACTTGTTTTTTAGCATTATTAGTAAGTAAAGTCAACTAACTCACTAACTCTAATTTAAAAAACACTAACCACTCTTTACAGCATGAAACAATAGTGGTATAATTTTCAAAAACGTCCTTTTCAGTTTTCCATTACAATGTTGTTTAAAAGAACAGCCATAATCATTTTGAGTTTTGTAGTCGTTTTAATATTCGCATAGAGTTTTGTGCAGTGGTCAACTATTTTAAAATGGGTCTGCCTAATGACAGCACTATTACGAACTGACCAACGCCTGCCCTCAGCCTTGCCAAGAAAGGCAGGCCCAAACATTCAGGATGTAGCTCTGCAGAATGCCAAAAAGAGCAAATGTCTTATTTGCACCATAGATTTCCCTCTCTGAGAAACCTCAGCCCACCACATGACATTTCAAAATGGCTTATAATCAATTTAGACAAGATTAAAACATTCACACACAGCAGTAAACCCACAACAGTAAAGCTTTCAGAGTTGTTTAGATAAGGCGGCCACTCATTCAGAGTTTTACCCAGTCCTGTAAACAGCTTTGTGAATTACTGTTGTCCCTTGAGCCAGTCAGCCTGGGGCCCGAGAGTCCATTTGCTGCTCCGCTGAATGAATGCATCTTTCTATTGTTTTAACAGAGCTGTGGCTCAATAGTCGCAGGTCTTTATCACCTCAAACATCTCCAATAGGGCTTGAAGGTAAGCTGAAAGGTGCGAATTGATAGCATGGCCTTTGGCAAAGCGCTCCACCTTTTTTTCTTCTTTTTTTTCCCTCCTAAATCCAGGAATGTCAATCCTGAATGGAATCCCTGATTGCAAAGATCCACATCTCACCTTTAAAACTTGTGAATGAGCAGAACTTCACCCACACAATGAGACCTGCGCTTTAGTGTTTCGTTTGCGATTGGTGGCTATTTGGCGTTTGTTTTAAGAGGATTTAATTGAGGCATGTGACAGTTGCATACCAACAAGGCCGACCATGTTAATGTGATGTGATTTTCAGAGCTGGGCCTCTTGGCAGCGCCTCCTTTTGAAAGAAGACTAGTGGACGGCCTCTCCATTTCAAAGGGCTTTTCAGTTTAGTCATTTCCCCCATAAAACTTGGATTTACCTTCGGCACACAAATAAATGCGTTTGACACTAAATCTTTTGCCCTCCGCCTTGCCACACAAGCATGCACAAGTCCTTTGAGAACAAGCCTGTCTTTTTTCGTTAGACAGGCATTCCTAACAAAGACATTGTTTTACTTTTTTGTCTTGTGCTAATCAGAATCTGGCCATCTTGTTTAAGGAGGAGGAACTTAAGAGGGAGTTAACCTCAAGGATGCAGTGCATCTCCTGGCTCATTTTGTTATTTTCTTTTCTCTCAGTTCCTGAAATTAGTCTGTCTCTCAGGGCTGATGTGTTCCTGTCTCAAGGCTCTCCGGTCACTGTCTTCCCTCACGCTCGGTTTAAGCTGGATTTATGGTGCTCTCTTTAGACAGCTGCTGCTTTTCTTTACTGACTTTTCAGTGTTGGGCTCTATTCTGAAATATTATGATATATAGCGCCGCAAGCACAATGCGCACATCTGTCTGTGGTGCTGTGGTCAAATTTAAACCATTGCTCTCAAATACAAAGAAAGTGATTCAGCTCGGACTTGGACAAATGTTTAAAGTGTGTAAAGTAGAACAGGCTATATTGTCGAGCTTGTTTCATTGTTTAGACATTCACTCAAACAACCATAAAAGATCAACTCTATGCCTACTCACTAAATTATTAACATTTTGAGACATGTTGTTGAAGCATGCTTGCCAAAATGCATACAAGTTTCTGCTGCCTGTTTGATTTGAAGGTGAATAAAGAGCAATGATGTTCTCTTTCTAGCTTTGATGCTAACATAAACCCAAAGCTTCTGTGTAGTATGGATTGGCGATATGAACTTAAATCTTTATCTATATATTTTTTGGTATTCATCGCAATAATAATGATATTAGTGGCGATTAATTTATATGTACCCACTGAGAGACAAAGTCATAAATCTTTAGTGATGCATATTAATTTTCAAATGTATTTTTTTTATTCCCCATAATATCACTTGAATAGTTTTGAGATCACACATTGTAATGTTATTTCTGTTTCATTCATTCAAAGGTGTTAGAAATGGATAAATGGCTCAAACATGACGACAAAAAACCAACACTTATGGTAATATATTAGTTATATATATATATATATATATATATTTAAAATTAAAATTATTTTAAGGGGTTTTCACCTTTATTGATTGGACAGTGGAGATTGCCAGACAGGAAAGTGTAGGTAGCAGAGATGGGGGAAGGATGGGTATTTTAATAAGAATGTTTGTAATGCAAAGCTAATTGATCTAATAGAATACTATTTAAAAAAAAATCATTTGGGGATATAAAATGTTACTGGTATATTGTAAACGGTAAGATATTGGCCATCCCTACCATGTAGTTTTGAGGCTATGCAGAGCAGAAACTGTCTGTTTTCCAATTTCCATTGTCTCTTTTTTTGTTCATATTTTTTCCCACAATATTTATATTGAAAGATCAAAATAAACTCCGTATTTTCCTCAAGACGGCGCCACGGTGGCCGAGTGGTTAGCACGTTCGCCTCACAGCAAGAAGGTCGCTGGTTCGATCCCCGGCTGGGCCAGTTGGCATTTCTGTGTGGAGTTTGCATGTTCTCCCCGTGGTTGCGTGGGTTTCCTCCGGGTGCTCCGGTTTCC
>CAIGQQ010034181.1:4106174-4123694 GCA_903798035.1 Danio albolineatus | reverse complement strand
TGTGGCTGGAAGGGCATCCGCTGCGTAAAACAAATGCTGGATAAGTTGGCGGTTAATTCCGCTGTGGCGACCCCGGATTAATAAAGGGACTAAGCCGAAAAGAAAATGAATGAATGAATGAATGAATTTTCCTCAAGACTTACCTTGATGTGTTTAAAATTGGACAAAAGAAAAAGACACTAGGTCCTCATGTTTTTTGGTCCAATTGACGAAGATGTTAAAAATATATATCTTTTTTGTAATAGTCCCACTTTTGATCAATTCAGTGCTTCAGCGCATTGAAAGTTTTGAGTCATTTTATCACACTATGGTAAAGAACACAGTTTTTTTTCCAAGGCTTTCCAGGTTTTATGGTTAACACACAAGTCTCAGCGTGTTCCCTGAGCCCTTCTCTCATCTTTCATAATGACCAGTTAAGCTACACTAAACCGCACAATGGCGTTTCATGAACTTCCTCACCTCCTTCAGAGGACATGCCTTAAATTTAATACCATACATTTATTTCTTCCTTTCCCTCCTTTTATAATGTTAGTGAAGGCAGTTGTTCATGAAGATGTCAGTCTGGGTTCTGAAATGTACGGTACATTTTCATAGCACAATGATGTCTTCTGTCACTAAAGATCATGAGACATTTTCATGGTGCATTTTCTTTAACTCTGCCTCACATCTTTTCATGTTTTGATTCTTTAAAGCAAAAAAGCAATCACTCATGTAACCATGTGTGTTCTTTGATTTAGTTACAAGTTTCCCTCATGGATTTTGACATTTATCTTCTGTGTTTTATCTCAGTCTCTAAGTCTTTCTATGCTGTCCTTATGATTTAGATCATTTGCGGATGTTTCCTTATTCTTGCTCAATCTCCCTCTTGGTCTGTTTGACCCCCCACATTGGCGTCACTATGTGCGAAACACATTCCAGTCAGTTCAGCCTGTCCTCTTTTCTTCTCGGCTACTGTTGTAAACACACAGTGTCAGTTACAGGTGTGAGACTGAGAGAAATTGCAACGTAATGAGTCTGTTTACAGCGAATACTCAATACCCAGAGCTGATAACTGGAGATATAGTGACCTTGAACTAGGCACATAAAACCAGGTCGCCCCAAAGGGTGTTGTCCTTCTGATAAGAGTTTTCTAACTCAACCTAACGTGACAAGTTTTACTCACTAAATGCACAATTCAAGTCAATCCAATGTTTCATATTGGATTTTGGAGATTTCACTGTGGGTGGGGTTATACTAGAGTGCAACTTTTTTATATTTGGTGAGATTTACATTGTGGATGTGCCTGAGACAGTACGGAAATGTGTATTTTTGCATTTTGTCATTTCCGTCTTCTGTCTATTCAGCCTCACAATGGGGAGTCCCTCAGTTTTGATCGTCAATACCCTGATTGTTCTGGAAGGAGTGGTTGAATTCCTCTGCTTCTTCTGCTCAGGGCACTCTTGAACTTGAAAAAGGGTTTGGTAAAATCCCTGTCATTCGCAAGTTTCTAATTAAAAAAAATAAACATCTTCATGGTATTCTTAAAGGGTTAGTTCATAAAAATTATGTTGTTAAGTACTCTCCCACATGTTGTTTCAATCCTCTGAGGCATTTATTTATCATTAAAACACAAATTAAGATATTTTAGATGAAATCAGAGAGCTCCCTTGTCTTCCACAGTCAGCAGTGGATTTAGCTCCTTCAAAGTCCAGACAAATCCGCCCCAAAAAATGTCTTTAAAACAGACTGACCCTCAGTGGTTCAATGTTAATATTATCAGGCTACAGGAATAATTTTGTGGGCACATAAAATAAAAATAAAACTTTACTAAAATGTTTCTTCTTCTCAGTGTCAGTATAGCATACACAATCACAAGAGTAGTGGGTGGGTGAATTAACCCTTTGAAGGTTCTTAAGAAGTTTGTTAAATTTGTATATTTTTTACACTCAAAAAGTGTGCGTGCCTGTGTGTGTGTGTGTGCGTGTGCGTGTGCGTGTGTGTGTGTGTGTGTGTGTGTGCGTGTGCGTGCGTGTGTGTGTGCTTGTGTTGCCACTTAAATTTCATTTGGTTTAACAGTACAGTTATATCCCAAAAAGTCTTGTCAGGTATATTTATTATCGAAATTGTCTGATGACTTATTAAAAAACATATTTGACAATCCAAGCAATCCCCAGATACTACATGATTATGAAGATTTATACTTTGCCTCTGTCGTTTCAACCACTAGGTTTTACACATTTTTAGTAAGATGTATTTAATCATTTTTAAACACATTTATAAATGTAAAAATTTTGAATTCTTTTATACATTTTATACATTTTGTACATATTTTGTCATCTTATGTTTGCAAAAATGATTTGAAACATTAAGGTGGAAACTTGCATGTTTTTTTTATGTATATGAAATCACTTTTAGTAATGAAATTTTGCTATAGACTCGCAAATGGGATATTCCTTTGACCCCATATATAATGTAAACGTATAATGTTTTTACCATTGTTTATTAGAGGTTGCAGACTTTCAGACACCATTCTGGATTAAAGTCTACTTAAATGTGAATTCAGTGGCACCAGTAATGAGTAAGTGATTAGGGACTGAGGAATTTCCCATTAATGGTGGGTTGCGAGGATTAAAGACCCCTTCAATTTGCCTCCATATGAGCCTAATTAGGTCGAGTTTTGTGAAAAGCTTTAACTCCTGGAGCAAACCTCAATGCATCAGACTTAACTCCAGCGTTAGTTCATAAGCAGCAGTATAAATTACTTTTTCCCATGAGATTATGATTTTTTTTAGCAATAGTAAATAATAGTATTATGTGAAAATGATTTCCTCAAATATTTTCTGATATTTTGAAATATAGCTTGATATATTTCATTTATTTTGTTGATTCTCCCACCTACACCTGGTATTAAGATGCAATTTCATCAGTCCAAAAGTGTAAGTTGTTAAATACTGGTGGAAATGTTTGAAATGTGTAAGTTTGCTCACTTTCTACCACTTCCAGAGATCGTTGAAAACACATTTGCTTGCAGTGCCTTCATGTAATGCTTGTATGGTAGAATGAATTTGTACAGCTAGAAAAAATCTTCTCTACTGTCCAAACATGGAATCTATAATGGAATGTGTTGTGCTAAAACAAATATTACAATCTAAATTATAGTTGCCATTAACTTTTAAACCCCATAGCAGTTTTGTTCATTCACTCATTACGTCAATAATGATGTAAATTAAAGGGATCAGTCTCAACGAAACTCAAACACAAGTGGTCACGAGATGCACTGGAATGCATGTTAGTATCAGGTGGATATGGGGATATGTCTGGGATGATCATATGTGTTCATATCCCTGAAAATGAATGTTAATACAGGGCATGAGAAAGAGGCTCCTTCTGCTCCTCACCGAGACGTTTCTCAGCTTCAGGGAACACCTGTGGCTGTACTTCCTCACAGCTGCACTCCATGATGGTTTAGGTCTGTGTAATGTCTGCTTTGCTGACCCAAAGGAAATGATTAATCATCCAGAGGATGTGCAATATTTTTGGGATCACGAGAACATCGGCTTTTTTTTTTGTCTTGCTGCATATGTCTTGGTAGGACTTTTTTCTTTACTACATTATATAGTTCACAATTTTTAGTTTATCGTCTTGCTGTCATATTGTTTGCAAACAGCCTCAACCTAATCAAAGGCTGTAGAATACATATGACGTCACTCATGCAACATGTCAAAAATGCACGCTCCGTATGGATGCTCTACTGAAGGAAAAGCCTTATCTTTTAATAAAGAAGCCAATCATAGATCGTAATAGGTTGGCGATTCTCTGGAGCTCAGGCCAGACGTGTCTTTATGATAGTTTGTGCAGCTTCATTGTAGGCATGGGACGATAACCGTTTTCAAGGTATATACCGCGGTATGGAATTGTCAAGGTTTTTATAATGCCAGAATTTTCTGCTATACTATTCCTAAGGTATGGGTACAATTTTTTTATTTATTTACTTTTTTATATATATAGGTGTAAATTGTAAAGAAATATGTGTTTTCGAAACAAATGAAGACCGCAGAAGTCAATGATTCACTTGAATTATTTAGCCTAACATGTTTACTGCCCCAAAATATTTTAAATGTTTCTCAAAAGAAAATACTTTGTGTTCAAAGGGGAAAGGTTTTCATTTTGTAGCCAGACATTTAAAAAAAGATATTTTAGAGCAGTAAACACAATACCGTCATACCGTGAAACTGTGATATTTTTATCCAAGGTTATCATACCGTCAGAATCTTATACTGGCCCATGCCTACTTCATTGTTATGTACCCTCTGGGGTTGGCAAACGTTCTGAAATCTAGGCAAGTAATTGCCTCTCAAACATGATACGTCTTCACAAAGCCTACTTTAAGGTGAATTTTGTATTGTAATCTGTATGAAACAAATGTGAGATGCAGACATTTCATCCAACTTTATTTATTTATTTATTTTTTTTAAAAAGGAATTTCTGCCTTGCAAGTCACATGATAGCAAGCGCTTGAATGTCTACAAATCTAAAACCCAAAATGTTGCTATCATTTGGTAGATTTGCTGTCAGGAATAAGTTGTAAATTAGATCAGAAGACTAGCACAATTGGACACGGCATTATTCAGCGGGTGATATTGTGTAACAAGCAAGTTAAAGATTCTTACAATTATTACATAGTATTATTGACAGGATGATGTATGATCGCATTCTCCAGAAACTCCTATAAAGAAGGTTAGCTATGTAAGGGATTAGTTCCCTTTGGGAGTGCACATCTGTAAGCTTGGGCAAACCTTTTTTTTTGTCATGACTTGATGTCATTTGTTGTTAAATTTCATTGGTGATTCCTGATATGAAATTTAATCGGAGAATTTGATGTTTCCTCTTTCAAAGAGATTGGAGCTGAACTTACATGCCCAAGAGGTGTTTCAAAGATGGCCACCAAGTGAAATGACTTGCCTTAAAGGGACTTTGACCTTATTTCCAGTATGTAGACCCTGGAGTCACACCCTCTCAGTCTCCAAAGGTTTGGTGACAATGATGAGTTGTCATCAAGTGTAAGTTCAAAGACAGTCCAGTCCATCGTCCCCCACAGGGCCTGACCCTTTCCTCTGGCTTCAGTCATGCCTTTGAGCTCCAGCAATGCTCCAGTGAGCACTACGTCTCCGTGTTCAAGTGCTCTTTGTCTGTCCACATGAAGAGCACTGACTACGTGAAGGGGCTTTTTTGTTTTCCTCACAGTCAGCCTCTGGCTTGATTCTTCACGGCTTTGCCAACAGATTTGGTTTTTCTTGTTTTGTGAGGATGGTGGGGAGACTTCAGAGGTGAGACATCAATGATGGCACTGTTCGCCATGACGCCAGCGCAGTCTGTGAAGTACATGTATATGTGAGCACTGTTTGGGTATTGGGTTTTTAAAAGTCAGCTGTTGTCTGATCCTCGGCATAAAGGTGACAAATGCGGATGCCTTGGATTGTTTCTTGGTTCAAAGCAGGGCTTGAATGGGAAATGGTCCTATTAAGGCATAATGTTCTTTACAGCCCCAGTTGCACTCTGTATGTGTTTCCATGCACCTGTTCTGCAGTGAATCATGGTATGATCATGAGACGGCATCATTAAAAACATCTGAATTGAGCTTGGGAATTTGAGATAGTTGAAAAATTGCCAAAATAGAGACTAGACTTTGGAAGGCTGCAAGATATATGAGCAACTACTGGATTAAAGTGTATTTGGAAAATACCATTGACTCACTGTTGTGCTGTCTGAATGTTTTCTGGAAAATTTCCATGTGCATGCATGGGAATATTCTCTTATTTCAGAAGCATGGCTGTTATAAATTTTCCTTTCCAAGAGTCTGTGCAAAGAAGGGATTCTTTTTTTTTTTTTTTCCTTGTTTTTGGGAATTCACCCAAAATCAAATTTTCTGTCATCGTTTATTCACTTTGTCAGCTCTTTTAGTCACATTTGTCTTTCCAAACCCATATTGACTTTAAACGTTAGGTTTGACTTTAATGATACATTAAAAAGATGGGTTTTTTATAAGAATATTTCAGCAGTTTTTCTGTCAATGGAGATAAACTATTTTGTCAGTTGTGTGTACAACAACACTAACCATAAACATATATTTTGTATTCTTGCTTAAAAAAAACATGAAGGCGAATAAACTATAGCATTTTTTTAGGGTTGAAGTTTTACACCTTGTACATTTGTATCTTTAAAATCATAATGTTCTTTGAATAAATGTTTTAGTGAATGAACTGAATAAATGTTATATTTCTGGTTTAAAGTTGCAGAAAGTCCTGTATATTTTGTGATCTTTTAACTTTGTCTTTATAAAGGAATTTTCGTCTCACTCAGTGTTAGAAAAGCAGAAAGTCTACACCCTATTGTAAAAATCTCTCCCGGTTCTGTTGAACTTTGACCTTGGCCACCTGATGTGTGCTGTGAGCTCCTAAAAGTCAGCAAGTTCATTTTCATGTTAAAGAGCATAATGCCCTCAGAGGCTGCCGCAAGGAGTCTTTTTGTCATTGCTTTAAATCAGTCCCTGCCTTAGCTGCAGTTTAACTTTTGATGTAATCTCCCAGTATATGTACTTTACACACAGTTGTCCCTAGTTTTTGCAGATTTGTTTGGAGAGCAAATTCTTTGCTAAAGCAAACATTGGTCCCCCCCGTGGTCCCGCTGAAAGATGGTGTCATTTTCTTCACACTGAATAAATGATGTCTCTCCATACCATTTCCATTTTGCCCCTGGTTACAGTCTCTCCCAAACACACTTGGCTTGCTCAGACATGCGAAAGTAGGTTTATGCATGCTCTGTATGATGACTGAAGGACCTTAGCAGAGCTGATGAAATTCAGACTAGCACTAAAAAAAAAACTCTTGTAAAAAGTGTGTAATTATGTTCCTGTTGTCATTTTACAAGAGAGCGTTTTATTGTTATGTGTGTGTGTGTGTGTGTGTGTTTTAAAAGAAAACTAGCTTAGCTTTTAGAAGTGTAGTTTTTGTATTCATGGCATATTTTGGCTTTCAAGAAATGCTGTGCCACCTTGAAAAAAGTTTACATTTATTTACTACTAAATCAGCCTATTAGAATAAGTTTTGAAGGTTCATGTGACGCTGAAGACTTGATTTCACCTTTGACTTCACTTAAATTGATATATTTAAAAAGGAAACACTTAAGCTAAATTACAATATTTCAAAATAGTACAATTAAGGTATAATGTAAGTAAGAGTAGTGTAAATTCATTTTAAATCAGGAATTTAAAACATCCTTAAAAGAGGAGCTGTATTATTACTTTTTTAAATAAGCAATTCAACAAAACACTGATTGTCTTATCACTGACTTGAATGCGCAAACTGTCATTTTAAAATTGCAGCACACCCTTCAATTTCTGAGGTGGTTGTGACTCTGATTTACTGCAGCAGCTAGAGGGAAAAAATGAGCAGAACAATGGAAATTCGAGGGCAAGGATTTGCAGATCTTATCAGACAGGAAGGAGCACGGAGGTATTTTGAGTGGAACAAGGTTCTGTTTGCATGGCGTTATGCCAGCTGTGTGTAATATCAGGCTTGTCTGCTTAACCTTGATCCGTTTTTCTGTGCAATCTTTCAGAAATGTGTGTACATTTAACACCTGCAGTGCTGACTTAGTGTCTTATCCAGTCCTTGAATCCAGCTCTATCTGCTGGTGGGCCGGACTGGAGCACAGATTGTTTGGGAAAGCGAGCGAATGGCATCCAGTCATCTTCCAGCTTTATCTGAACTTTGTTCTACCTTTAGTTTGCAGACACCACTGCCAGCCTATCTGTATGATATCTGCCTTGCGTTCCCTGTACATTATGGAGAATGCTTCAGTGAGCTTCTTGTCTGTGTTTACCTTAATATATCCAGCCTATCCTCTCTGAATCTAAACATGTGTTTATCTGTACATTTTCCTTGTTAGTGCATGCTGATTCAGCACAACAGTTTTGACTTTGAATACTAGAAACTAGATTTACTACTGCCATCATTTAAGACATTCATTGAAAAAATGAGCAATGCAGAGGCAGGGAGCAGATGTTATTAATATTCAATATTACAATATATCATTGTTATACTTCAAAATACTGTGAATATCTTTTTTAGTACTTCATTTGAAAGTCATTACCTTGCGAATGATTAAAAACGTGTGCCATTTTAATAAATCCTCTTCCCTACATTAGCTTGTAGTTCTTTAACAATGTCAGAAAGTCTGTTGTAGTTGCACTTCTTCTGAGTATTGCCTCTTGCTTTATGATGTATTGCTCTTCTCATTTGTAAGTCACTTTCATAAAAACAAAAAGTGTCTACAAAATCACTGAATGTATTTGTCCAGTAATCCACGTCCACTGTTTTCACTCTTAAGAATCTCAAAAGTAGTTAAGTATTTAATCTAGATTATTACATTTTCTTTTGTCACCTACAGTTTATCACCTACACTGTAAAAAGTGATTATTTACTTAAAGCGAGTAAACCAATTGCCTTAAAAGCAACAAGTTGACTGTACATAAATAATACAAGTAAACCCATTGTAACTTGGAGCTGTTCAGTTGACTTTAATTTTACAATTATGCAAATTGTGCTCACTTTGTCTTAATAGAAGTAAACCAATCGCTTTGTCCAATACAACTTTATCATATTTGTTTTTTGCCAGCTTTTCTGTATCTAGCAAAATTACATGCACTAAAATAAATCTGCTCTTCCAGACTCCAGCGTGTCTTCTACATTCAATACAGGCTATAATTGTAGATTTTAATGATGCACCAAATATGACATTGTAATTATAGTAATTATTTGAAAACAGACATACTAAAATAATCTGACACTGTAAAAATGGATTAGTTGACTTAAAAAAAAAAAAAAAAGGAGTACAATTAAAGTAATTATAAAAATTAAGTCAACTTAACAATTTTACGATGGGTTTACTTACATTATCTTTGTGAAGTCTACTTGTTGCTTTTAGGGCAATTAGTTTACTTGCTTTAAGTAACTAATCACTTTTTACAGTGTACTTTATAGATTGGAGATCTGCAATTGTTTTGGAAATAGATATTGGCCATGTGTTCTCGAAATGCAGTAGTCAGTGATATTATAGAAGAAATGCAGAGATTGGAGAGTGATAGAATAAAAAACATTTTGCAGACATTTATTCATTTAAAGGGATAGTTCACCCAAAAATGAAAATTAGCAATTATTACAGCCCTGTTGCTGTCTATGGAGGATGAGGGAGCTCTCCAATTTCATCTAAAATATTTGTATCCTAATGAATAATAGAGGCCTCTGAGGATTGAAACAGCATGTGGATGAGTAATAATAACGACAGAATTTTCATTTATGGGTGAACTAACTCTCTTTAAAGGGTCACGAAACACCAAACCACATTTTTTTCAGTGAAAATTGGTTGTTTGTGCGTTATTTTGAGCAAATTTGTTCTTCTGGTTTGAAACTAATTTGTGCAGCTGCGTCACGCAATGAGATCCAGCGTGGAGAGTGGATCTGCTGTAAATGCTGCTCTCCGAGTGTAAGCATATAAACACTGCCGCATTTTGTGACAGGATAGTGTATAGACACACGGCTTTCTGACGCTACCTACCGAGCCCATCTAAGTTACTGAGAAATGCGGAAGGTTTTTTATTTCTCTCATACGCCGTGCGTTCTCAAACACTCCATAAGAAACACACTCTTAGCAGTTTCTCACATCTCGTTTGTCACGGGGGGTATGCAGGAAATGTTCGTGGATAAAAGTGAAAGTGAAAGTGCCAAACTGCCGTTCAAGTCGGCTAATTAATAATTTGGCAAACAATTAGATTACTGATGTCCATGTAAACACAGTCACTGTCTTTCTCCCCTGCGTCTGTGTTTGTGTTTGTTTTGCCTCTGTGAAAATCAGTGCGTGCACAAATGGAAACTCTCATTTTTATGCAAACCTTCCCTCTTTCCCTCCCCCGACACTCCCACTTTAACCGAACTGGACACACCCCCTTTCCTGAGCTTTTCCAAACTAGAGGTGTGAAAACACCCTGCTGAGACAGGGGGTTTCATGGCCCTTTAAAGGGCCACGAAACACCAAAACACATTTTTTGAGCTGTTGACAGTCATATATGAGTCCCACGCTGCTATAAACACTATTAGGACACATATAATTGACTAAAAAGTGAAAATTGGTTGTTTTTGCGTTATTTCGAGCAAATTCGTTCTTCCGGTTTGAAACGAATTTTTGAGGCAGCGTCACGCCTATGAGATCCATGCGTATTCTCCCGCGTGGTGACTGGGGTCTGTCCCGGAAGCGAACCAATTGACGTCAGTGAGCGTGTAGCATTAATTCATGACATAGCCTTTGTTCAAGCCAATCAGCGCGCTCTGCTGGGTTTGCGGTGCAACTCATCAATATGCACGAGAGCTTCGAAGACTGTTTGTGTGTATGTGTTGCAGTGAGACGGCAGAGACGCCACGTTGTGCTTCCAAAACAAGTGGAAGGAGACGCAGGTTGCCAGTGTTGTGTTTATGTGCTGCAGCTGTAGCAATGGTAGAGAAGGTTTAGTCTTCATTGGACACTTAGCTGGACGCGCGCGCAGCAGAAATGTGTCTGCAAGGAACTTTATCTCTTCACCCGAGAGCTTTCCGCATCTGGAAATGGTTTTGCCACTCGTCTCCTTATAAAACAGACGCCGCTCCAGTTAATGTGGATTGTCTAGAGATTTGGTAAGCCATCAGTGCTCTTTGTTTATTCAGTTCGTAGTTAGTTAGTAGTTCATAGAGTTCGTAACTCTGTCAGTGTTTAAAGACAGACCTTTGTCAAAATGATGAACTGTTACTGAGTTTACAGCAGGTTAATATCCGTACAATATTAAAGACTGAAAGATCCGCTGTACATTCTGCTCTCCGAGTGTAAACACTGCAGTCAAACAATTACTTTTGTGTAGAATTTTCGCCGCATTTTGTGACAGGATAGTCTGCGGAGGGCTTTTTATTTCTGCCTTACGCCGCGCGGTATCAAACACTACATTAAAACAACACTCTCAATAGTTTCTCACATCTAGTTTGTCACGGGGGACATGCAGGAAATGTTCCTGGATTAAAGTATAAGCACCAAACTGCCGCTAACGTCAACAAATTAATAATTTGGCTAATAATTAGATTACTGATGTCACTTCACACAGTCATTTCTCCCCCTGCGCCTGTGTGCGTCGTTTTTTGAAAATGAGCGCGTGCACAAATGGAAACTCCCATCTTTATGCAAAACCTTCCCTCTTTCCCTCCCCTGACACTCCCACCTAAACAGAGCTGGACACACCCACTTTCCTGAGCTTTTCCAGACTGTAGGTGTGAAAACACCCAGCCTAGCCAGGGGGGTTTCGTGGCCCTTTAAGTACAAACTAAGCTGCATTATTTTCCATGTGTGCACTGCTTTTGGTAGATTGTGTTAGTCTTTATGTAACAAACAATACTATTTAGTATTCATCTAGTTCAGCTCTTTTTGGTGTTAAGTTTTTGTAAAACTCAAAGAACGAAGATTACTCATCATCTTTTTTTTATCTTCTAGGCAAATCTTTCGACATCACCTATGTGCGTTTGAAGTTCCACACCAGCCGTCCTGAGAGTTTTGCCATCTACAAGCGCACCAGTGAAGACGGGCCTTGGACCCCCTACCAATACTACAGCGGCTCCTGTGAGAAAACCTACAGCAAAACCAACCGTGGCTTCATCCGCACGGGAGAGGACGAGCAGCAGGCTCTGTGTACGGATGAGTTTAGCGACATCTCGCCACTCTATGGAGGAAACGTGGCTTTCTCTACGCTCGAGGGCCGACCAAGTGCATATAACTTCGACAACAGCCCTGTACTGCAGGTAAGAGCTTTTCTATCTCTGACTTTCTGTGTGATCTCTCCTTTGATCAGTCGCTTTCACTTGCGTTGATTTGGACTCACTCATGAAGTCAAAAGTGATTCCCATCATTTACAGTTTCAAACAGATTTACTGGTGGGAATCAAAATTGCACTCTCCAGATGTGTGGTTGTGCAGTAATGCGTGATTGCAGCCAACTTACTTTTCCAAGATTTCCTTTTTTTTCCCAGTACAGATTGAGCAACATTCTGAAGCCTCAAACAAACAGCTTGTAATTTAGAAGCGTTTGCGTGTGAGAGATGTTTGTATTTGCAGCATACAACAATTAAACGGCTCTTTCTAGTTTGTTTGTTTTCTGGTAAATTGCTCCAGAAAAGATGCAATTTTAATATCAGTAATAAGATGGTGTGATAGTAGTGTGCTTGCAACATTTAGTGAACTGTACATGGATCACATCTATGTTTAAATGGTCATTATTATAAAATAAGTATTGTTAAAGTCTCTTCTGCTCTCCAAAGAGGCATTTATTCAGTCAGATATTGTTATTCAGTCAAAACTTTTATTATGACATAGTTTTACCATAAAATTAACAAGTTTTTTTTTAAATGCTTTAAAATAAATGTAATATTGCCTTAAAGTTATTGGATTTTTAAAAAAATACATTATGAACTTTCAAGAGGTGGTTATTTATTTATTCACGTTATTTATTCTGAATCAATGATCCTGAGTCAATTTTTTTGAAACCTCCAATAAAAGAGCTTTTCAATTTAAAATAACTTCTTTCTATTTTGATATTTACAAAATTACTTTTCCTGTAACTTTAAAGCTGACTTTTGGCAGCCATTAATTTATAGTTTGTTTTGTTTAATTTCATTGAATTTAATTCGATTTTTTTAATTTAATTAATTTGTTTATTTTTTATTTTTTTTATTTTCTTAGTGTATTTTTTTGTTTTTGTTATTTTATTTCAATTTTTTTATTTTATTTTAATTAAAATAAATTAAATTATTTTTATAATATTAAATTATTTAATTGTATTTTTTTATTGTATTTTCATTCAAAAAAAATTTTATATAAATTTTTATTTATTTAATTGTATTTTAATTGTATTTTCATTTAAATTATTTTATTTTTTATTATCCAATTTTTCAATTTTTTTATTATTTATTTGTATTTTAATAGTATTTTCATTTAAATTTTATTTTATTTTTAATTAAATTTTATTATAATTTTTTTTATTTATTTTTATTTATTTTTATTTTATTTTATTTATTGATTTTTTTATTTTTTTATTTCATTTCATTTCATTTTACACAAGAACCCAACCGTTACATGATATCGATTCACCAGAACTTGATCTACTTCCCGAGACCACAACCACACAGAAAAACATTTTTCAGACTAATTAGCTGAATAAGAGACAGACGCTCAGCCGAATGTGAGCTGAGTCAGTCCTTCCGCGTGCTGACTATGGAGTTTGTCATCAGGCAGGAAAAAGAGCTCTGAACGGCAGGCCAAACAAGATGCTGCTGTGGTTACAGGGAGGCGACAAGAGGTTAAGTTTGTGAGATACGAGCAGCTGTGGGTGGACAGCACATAATGTATGGCTCAATTCATACATATATGCAGGCAGTCAGGCTGGTTGGTGTGTGTTTGTGAGACCCGTCCAGGTGGTACAGCGTCGCCTCCTGCTCAGTCAGCATTGCCAACAGTTGCAACATGTTTCTAGGTGACGCCTCCAGATTTCCCAGTCTGTCCTGGTGGTGTTTGGCAGCTCATTTACGCAGCTGGAAAAGAGTGTGGAACATTGAGATCTGATTTGGGTTGATTTGTGTCTTTTTGAATCATTTTTATCGGTTTTATTTCACTGTGTGCTTTCATATTTTAAAAGTCATTATGCAGAGTTCCTACTTAAAGAAAAAAAAAAAGAAGAAGAAAAGGCCATGGTAACACATGGTTTAAAGGGATAGTTCACTCGTGTGTAAATTGTAAACATTTAATCACTGGTTGTAACTATGTTTGGGTTTCTAACTTTTGTTGTGTCAGGGTTCTGCCACTCCTGTCTAGTTAATTCCTGTTTTTTGTGGCAGAGTCCGGACACTAGCTTTTGTCTAGTCATATCTGTTGTCATTGTCTGTATGAGCGCCGATTTTGGGCGCGCTCGGACCTTGCGCGCTCCCGCGTGATGCGGGCGCGCGGGGCCTGGGCGTGTTCGCGATCGCGCGCTCTCGTCCTTGTGATCTGTTTGTCTGCAGCGTGCGTTTTCTTTCCCAGCGCCTTTTAAGTCTAGTCTGGTTCTGTTTCGGGTGGCGCTGGGGTTGAAACATGCACGCTGCGTGTGTGAGCGCACGGTAGGATGTTTTCATTTTATCGTGTGCTTGTGTCTTGCGTTCAGTCCTCTGTTGTTGTGTTTAGCACGTGGTGTGTGTGTTTACACACACTCCGTGTGCTTGTGTCGTCATGTGAGCACGCAGTTAATGAGTTCTCTCATTTGCTGCGTGTTCTAGTCTGTCTATTGTCTAGCCCCACCCTCCTTGTTAACCCATTATTAGTTTATTATATTCACCTGTCTGTTTGTTAATCATGTCTGCTTTAAATTCTCCTCATGTCTGCTGTCCTGTGCCAGTTCGTCATCGTTCATCGTCGATATTCCTCCTGTCTAGTCCTGTCCAGCCTTGTCCAGCCCTGCTCTATCCCTGCCAGCCCAGTCAAGTTTGTTTTTTGATTGTTTATTTATTTTGTTAATGTTTTCCCCCTCGGGGTAGTTTGTTTTTCCTGTTTCCTTTTATTTTTTTTTATTATTAATAAATACCCATTTTATTGCATTTGAGTCCTCGCTCTCCTTTTCCCCAACCCCAACCGTGACATGTTGAGCATGAGATGATGTTATGAAGATCGATATATATTCCAAAGTTGGATATATATGACCACTATATATATATTGTGATATAAATGCAATTTCACAAGATGACTTAAATAGCTTGTAAAGAAAGAATTAATAATTTTTTATATCAATTTTGAGATTGACTGCTGAAGGGGAGCATATCTGAATAAAACATAAGCTAATTTTAAAAATGACAAGCAAAGTTAAATACAACAGAGAAACAATTCAAATAATCAATGATTTATGGTTTTCTGGGTAGTCAAACTACTCAAACTGGAATTATATAATCACTGTATAATAGTAATAATAATAACAACAAAAACCACAGTATCGTTTTCATTAAATAAATAATTATATAATTTACGGAAAAAAAATGATTTAAGCACATGCAATTTCTAAATTGCAAAGGCTTACATTTTATTTATTAATTTATTTAGATTTTTGTTCACGTTCTTGTGCGCATGATTTTTATATGTTAACCAATCAGAGCTGGCGCAGAACACCGGGCAAGTACAGCTAAGCTGAGCGGGAGAAAGATGTTAACCAATCAGAGCTCACTCTGTGCATGACGAAGTTGAGCAGGAGAACCGAATAGATGCTTTTGATTTACGTTAGTTTTCATTCATTGTTATGACTGGAATTGAGGTTAGTTCATCTTTATTTGTTCATGTTGTCTGTTTTTAAGAGAATTTATTAAAGTGTTGTTTATCAAGCAGTTAGTACTACTGTGTACAGTAAGTGTTTAACTAGAGGTGAGGTTAGCTAATCTAAAAAAAATTTTTTTATGTTGTCTGTTTTAAAGACACTTTTAATACAGTTTTATTTATTAAACTTAATTCTATGTTATTTCATTGTGAAATGTTTTGTTATGCACTTGTACACTGAATATATTTAGAATGCATGTATGTAGCGCGTTTGAAAAACAGCTGCCAAAATCGCAAATAAAATAGCAATCGCAATATTCCTTCCTAAAATCGCAATATGATTATTTTGTCCATATTGCACAGCCCCAATGTACACTTAATCTTTAAGCTACAAACGCAAATTAATTTATTGTGCCCAAATGGCTTAAATTAGCTTGAAATGCTTACAGTCACAGATACATACTTCACTATGTTGTTAACTGTAATATCTGGTCAACTGTAATCTCACACATTGCGTTATTGATGCTTAAACAATATATTTACAGCCTTAGTATTACTATTATACTACTGTTGAAGTCAGTTGCTACCTGTTACAAGTATTATTAAAAACATTGACACTTCAAAACACTTCAAAAGTTCAACAGAAAAATTAAACGTATAAAGGTTTGGAGTCAATGGTCAGAATTTTTGGGGGGTAAACTGTCCCCTTAAGTAGTGTTTTGGCCTAGATGTTCCCAAACATTTTACATTAATGATTTTACACCTGAAATAAATTTTGAAGTAACAATTTATAGATTGATTGATTATCAAAATGTTTGTATTACAAGTATAACATTTTCTAAATGTTGTCTGGTCCTCTTACATCTTTATATTCATTTTGTGTACTGCCTTTAACTTGGAATTGTCTTATCCTTTACATATGGTCATTCTTCTGCTGCTTAATTACTTCTTTTGTCGTACTTTATAAATCACTTTGGATAAAAGCTTCTACCAAATTATTACATTTAATTCTACAGTAAATGTAATACTCATTCTTCAAATTAAATTTTATTTCTTCAAATGAAAGGTTCATATATCTCGATTTGAGGTCTTTTTAAAAGGTGAACCATATTTTTAACTATTGTTTTTCAAATGTAATGTTACCAAAAATACCTATTTAGTCCTGTCGCCAGATGCTTCCATATCAGACAGGATCTCATGGGCCGTAAAGCTATTAATACTAAAGCACTGAACTCTTTTAATAGGAATGGATCTGTTTCTGTGGGTTTATATGACTGTCATGCCGGCTCCTTTATAGAAGCATGTGATGAGTGAAGATGACAAGGCTTGTTTGTGCACTTTTGGAAGAGATCCATGATAAAGTTGCATCACTCAGCATCTGTCTTCATTATTATCATTAGCCGATAATTAGCTGTTACTTTTATAGGCTCCCTCTTTCGGCTTTGGTGATTAGATCTTGTTATATTGCATTTCTTAGAGGGCTGAAAGGGGTTAAAGTGAAAGTGCGCTCAAATGTGAAAATCCTGTCATCATCATATTGCTTTAAACACATGGTGTAAGTTTTTCCACGAAACACAATAGGAGTCCTGTTTGCTCTTTTCCACACAATGGAAATAGATGACTACTACTGTCAAGCTGGAAAAAATGGCCTTAATGAGATGTGCGCACATTTGACATACTATGCTCAGTCTCTATTATGCTGTTGTAATTTACAGTCTGAACGAGCTGCTTTTATTATTTGATGCTTTAGTTTGAAGCATAATCTGAAGTAAAGATAGTTTTCTCTGACAGATGTATTTGCATAAGTGATGTATATATTAATTTCAAAAACTGAACAATGACTTTTGTACTATTCAACATAGTACTAATAAAAAGGTCATTTGAGCTCTATTATCTAAAACATTTTAATTAATGCTTGATTAATGCTGCTTGTTTGTAAGTGCAAGAATTCGATTTAAATTATTTATACTCTTGTTTTTTGTGTGTCTTTGTTTTGTTTCTTTATTTTTTTGTACTTTTATTATTATTTGCCTTCTATCACCCTGGCCTTATATTGTTATATTGCCATGTATCTGTTGTTTAAAGCAAAAAAAAAAAAAAAAAAAAAAAAGAGTATAAATAATTTAAATCGAATTCTTGCACTTAC
>CAIGQQ010034181.1:4071260-4100063 GCA_903798035.1 Danio albolineatus | reverse complement strand
ATTATATTATATTATATTATATTATATTATATTATATTATATTATATGAAATTGGTTATTAAAACTGTTATTTAAAAAAAGATGTTGAAAAAAATCTCCTGGGGAATATTTGAAAATGAAATAAAATATCACAGACTTTAATCATTTTGTCTTTAACTGTATATGTACATATACACACAAGTCTGGGGTTAATGTATTAATCTTTTTAATTTAATATAACGATGTATCAAATAAAAATGTTAGACATTTTTAATATTACAAAAAGTTTTAAATGGCAGTGGTTCTTTTGAACTTTCTATTCAGGGATTTTGTCAAGGATCCTGACAAAAATGTTTCAACAAAATATTTTAGTGCGCTATGGTGTTTAACTTAAAATAAAAACAAAAGTTTATTGAGCAATAAAAAATGTAGGAAGCAACGATTTCTAAAGGATCGTGTGAGATTATTGAAAATTTGAGTAATGACTACTGAAAATTCCTTTAAATATATTTGAAATAATCGTATAATATTTATTTTTGTGTAACCTTATGAACATTTGGAAATGTAATATAGTCTAATAGCAAAAAATTATTATTTTAAATTATTATTTAATCTGAGTTACATGTATTCAGTTACTGCCTACCCAGCTCTGTGCACAAATTTCAGAAGACCTGAAAAATAGCGCGCAATTAAAATAAAACGCTTTTATATTTAATATTTGAGTGATGCAATTTTTGTTCTTATGGAATCTAACAAAATAAATCACCATTTACTTTGAGTTTAAGCTTGGAAATGCTGCCAAAGATCACTACTGCCTGGTTTTGCTGTTTTTGACATTTTTCAGAGCCGGATATAAAAACAAAACAAAAAAATATTTTGTGGGGAACAGAACAACCCTATTAACATTATCTCAGACCTTCAGTGAAACACGTAGGAAGATGTCAAAAATGCCACCTGTTCTCAGTCTTCAGTTATGAGTACTGTACATGCAGAACTAGAGTTTTCCCCACAGGCAAACCTCCTCCACACTGACTCATTAATGTGTTTTTGTACCGGACTGATACTGCGAGTGGAAAGTGCTTCTGGTGTCCTCCTCTGGACACATTCATGCAGGCACTTCCTGGAAATGCATGACTAATGTGCAGATCTGATGAACAGCAGCCTGAGGGCCAGTATTTCTGTCTCTCTCTCACACACACACACACACACACACACACACACACACACACACTCCTCCATTTCTCTCTCTAGTGAACATCGAGTGCTGATCAGGTCTTACTCGAAATCCCGAGGATTGCCAAACCACATCTGCGTAATCCAGCCCTGTTTCTCTGTTAGCTTCTTCCCAGATTTTTAAAGTCCATGTGAAACCAAAAATCACAGTGTTTTATTGGGACAATTACAGAAAGCCCTAGTTTTAAACAATGGTTGCAAGAATTGTCTCATTGTTTGACATTAGAAAAATTAACGTATATAGCTAAGAGAAAACCTAAAAGGAGGCACCAAAGGTGGCGTAGTGAGTAGCACGTTCGCCTCACAGCAAGAAGGACGCTGGTTCGAGCCTCGGCTGGGTCAGTTGGCATTTCTGTGTGGAGTTTGCATGTTCTCCCCGTGGTTGCGTGGGTTTCCTCCGGGTGCTCCGGTTTCCCCCACAAGTCCAAATACATGTGGTATAGGTGAATTGGGAAGACAAAATTGTCCGTAGTGTATGAGTGTGAATGAGAGTGTATGGATGTTTCCCAGAGATGGGTTGCAGCTGGAAGGGCATCAGCTGCGTAAAACAAATGCTGGGTAAGTTGGCGGTTCATTCCGCTGTGGCGACCACGGATTAATAAAGGGACTAAGCCGAAAAGAAAATGAATGAATGAATGAAATAAGGTATTTTTAAAGGAATAAAAGGTTCTTCAAAATACGGAATCCCTTTAAAGGATTTCTGAAGGAAGCTGTTGTAACACCTATGTCCGTATAACTATGTCCATGTAACTTGTATCTTATATCAGCTGCTATTAATTTATCATTGTTTTGATACCTTAATATTGTATGTGTATGCACATGCATTTATTTATTTATATACTTGTAACTGTCATTTTTATTATTGTTTTGTTTTCGTTAATACATGTTAAAACGTTCTACAAAATGAACAAAGGCAGAGTTTATTTTGCTAGTTCTTCTTTAGGTTCTTATTTAGGTGAACAATTAATCTGCACAAGTTAATCCACTGGGAAAAAAAGGCTTCAATCAAAGTCTGATGTGTGTTTAGAATGGTGGTCCTACTCTGCTGACGTCAGTTTGATGACTTCAGCCACAATATTCTTAACTACGCCCTTCTTACCGTTAGTTTGCTATGAGGAAACTCAATATCCAGTTTCAGTTGGAAGTACATACAAAGTACTGAAATAAAGTCTCAGCAACTTCCTGTTCACACAGACTTTAAAGGTTTAAGACTTTAAACACTTTTCATGCTAATCTTTTCTAGGCAGATTTTTGCTGTCCTTGTAGTTTTCTGACTGGTGTTTGTGTGTGTGTTTCAGCTTGTAACTGTAATGGAAAGAGCGCTGAATGTTACTTCGACCCTGAGCTGTATCGTGCCACTGGTCACGGAGGTCACTGCCGCAACTGTGCCGACAATACAGATGGGCCGAAGTGTGAGCGATGCCTGCCCAACTACTACAGAGAGGCCTCTGGTCAGCGCTGTTTGTCCTGCGGCTGCAATCCTGTTGGTGCGTAACGGCAACGTTGAAGGGTCAGGGTGGAAGAAGCATCATTAGCCAAGCATATTATATTTTATTTTGCTCTACTTTTTTCCCCTTGGTTTTATTATTCTTTTGTTTCTTCGTACATTTTTTTTCTTTGTCAACTTTTGTTGTTTTTGTCGTCTTTTATTTAGTTTTCTCAACTTTTTTCTTTTGTTTTTGTTATTCATTCGTTTTTTTGTACCTTCGTGTTGTTTGGTGTTTGGTGGATTTGTTTTTGTCTTTTGTTTTGTTTTTATCTTCATTTGTTTCGTTCTTATCATCATTTATTTAGTTCTCTTTTGTTTTTTCAGTTTTTTGTCTTGTTTTTGTTATTCATTTTCTTCTTTGTACATTTGTGTAGTTTGGTGGTTTTATTTTGTGTTTTGTTTTTGTCGTCTTTAGTTTTGTTTTACTTTTTTTCTTTTGATTTCTCAACTTTTTTCTTTCTTGTTTTTCTTTTTGTTTCTTTTGTTTGGATTATTTGTTTCTTTTGCTTCTTTGGTTTGATCCAATTCATAACATAATTTTTGTGTTGTTGTTTTTTTGGTGTTGTTTGTTTGTAAAATACATCAGAAGTAAGATAATTACTGATAGATTGTCAGACACCTAAAACAATAGTAGGGGTAAAATACAAATTTGAAAAAAATATAGTTTTTTTTAAATATATAGTTTTCGCGGCTTGAAAACTCTGGCGTAGTGTGGACGGATGGCGTAACCGTAGCAAAACTTATGCGTTTTAAAACGAAAACGCATTAGTGTAAACGGGGCCTAATATATAATGTGGTACATGCTGTCACAGGTGTTTTTTCTTTTTTCTGTTTGTAACCAACTGTCTGATTTGCGTCTGCAGGTTCTCTCAGCACTCAGTGTGATAACACTGGCAGATGCAGCTGTAAGCCAGGAGTGATGGGAGACAAGTGTGACAGATGCCAGCCCGGGTACCACTCGCTCTCTGAGGCCGGATGCAGGTAAAGATGTCTTAAACCACCAACGTGGAGCAGTTTAAACGTTTCAAGCACCCCAGTTCCAATCACTTCTGAACTTGCGGTGTCTAAAGATTGCTTTCCTTTTTGTTTTTTCTTTCCACAGACCGTGCTCTTGTAATCCAGCCGGAAGCACACAGGAGTGTGATGTCCAGACCGGACGCTGCCAGTGCAAGGAAAACGTGGACGGATTCAACTGTGACCGGTCAGACTCATTACTAGACCAAACATCCGTGCACATGTTCACGCGCAGCAGCAACTGTTAGGGCTTTTTAAAGTCCCCTGCGCTGTTAGTGATGTCCACACTTGACATGTTCACAAGGACAAAAGCGTATAATTGCTTGGTTTGTTTTAAAAATGTTCTTAAATTAGAAGCGAGTGGTCAGCAGAATTAACCTGAACATCAACACTCCAGTAGCCCCATAAAGACTGTCCGGCTTTCAGCTCCTGCTCTGTTATCAGGACGTCTGCTGGAGCTTTAGAAACAGACATTTATTAGGGGCTTCTGACGTCTGCACTGTTTTTCTTTTGGAAAGTCCCTGTGTGGGTGACACACAGAGGATCTGAGGCCCAGCCTGTGTGTGTGTGAGAGAGAAACAGAATTAGGACCCTCAGTGTCAGATGGAGGAGAAAATAGCTCCAGGATGGCAAAGGTTTCCCAGCTGAGAGCTTTCAGCCAGACCATGTAGGGGCTCCAGACTTACAGTCACCAAACTTTAACTGGCCTGGTGTTTTGCCTGTTGACTGTCATGGCCTGTATGCGTGTCATCACATGTTTTAAATTTAGAATAATATGTTTTTAAAACAACATAATACATTTATTATTAATTTCAAAATGTACTAATTCAGTTTAACAGTTCAAAAGAAATTCATAAGAAAGGAAAAAGCAGCTTTTGCTCATCAAGGCTACTATTTTTTTTTATCAAAAGCTAAACATAACTGTTTTCTGTTTAAATATCATTTGAAATTGAATTTCTTCCTCTGATGGCAAAGCTGGATTTTATATTCTTGTTGATTGTGTCTTATAATTAGGCCCACACGGAATCTGCGCACACAGAATTTTGCAATTTTTTTAGCAAATTATTGATTCTGTTTATTTATTTGTGTAAATGTGTGTAAATTTATATTTATTCAGTTTTTAATTAAATTAATTTCAGTAATATTATTGACTAATATGACAATGTTTATATGATTTAAAAATAGGTGGACCTAATTGGATTTGCATTGTAGACATTAAATAAAAGTTAAAAAGTTATTATTTTCTATATTTATTTTCTATATTTATTATAATAAAATCACTTTGATTTTTATTATAATAAACTTAATTATAAATACAACTTTGTTTTTTAACAATATTCTGTGCAGAAATAGCAAAAAATGTCTGTCTGGCCATACTTGTAATATCTTAATATAGTCTTTATATTTGAAAATCATTCTTGTATGTTATAATACCTCTAATAGTAAAGGTTTGATGCTCACAAAATCAAACAAAAGGCAAAAAAAAAAGTGTGGCTAACTGTTTTTATGGAAGCGAGAATAATTTTTAGGGATTCACAGTATTTTGAAAGTTTCAAAGAACAATATTTATATATATTCATATTATTTATGTATTATATTATAACTTGTATAATTTACATTTATATTAATATAATAGAAATATATTATACAATGTTAAATAAATAACATTATAACATTATAAATCTCTCTTTAGAAGAAATGTTATAAGGCACCTTTATGGATTTAAAGCAAATGTTAATAATTTATTCCAACCCATAGCTAATTATTACAGAAAATTCAGGAAACCGAGAATTCCAAGTGATCTCTTTATTTTTGCAGAGATTTTGCAGTTTAAATGTTTGTTTGTCCACAAATAATCAAAAGTTTATTTGCATAGTGCTTTTCACAAAAAAAGTGAATAATCATATTTTATTTGCAGCCCTAATTTAAAGTATTTGATATACACTTTGCAAAAAAAAAAAAAAAACCCTGCCACACACCTGTGACATTCTCAGTCAGTGAGTTTGGCCACACATGAACAGGACAAATCCTCCTGAGGGACACGGACAGAGGGAGTAATGGTAAAACACTGAAGCTGCAGCTCTTGATTTATGACTGACTTGTTTTTAGAGGCTCAGCGATGATCTCACTGATGTTAAATTATGAGCTGTTTCCTTCACTCACTCCACACTTCATGACTGGTGACCTGTGGGGGCCACGTTTAAGCCGTCCTTTTCAAATCCAAAAACTGTATTTCTCAATGCTGACTGATTGACATATTCCACAACACCTTTGGAGAGATGTGCATATGGTGGTTTAAAAATGTTAAGCAAAATCATGATTAATTCTAAAGTAAATTTGATTGTTCTAACATTATTAAAATACTTCAAATAATCAATAGAAAATAAAATGTTAATATATTTAGTAATAAAATGACTTGTCAAATATTAAATACAGATGAAAAACACTATTTTGTAATATATTTAGTAATGAATAAGAATTTATTTAATTTGACGCTGTTTGTATTTCAGTATAATTTGAGTCCTGAATATATTTATGTTAAATAAGATTTCAGTATGTTTTCTACTGTCTGTATTTCAGAATAATTGAAATACTGAATGGTATTATTTAACACCATATTTACTCTGGCTTATAGTTAACAATTATTGTATGCAATTGTGTACAATTTAGTGTTACTACTTGAATGAAATACATGTTATATTTAACAAGGACACTCTTAACATTGAATGCTGCCATAAATGGCTACAATAAAATAAAGAAATTCAACATTTTAAAAAAACTAAAAACAACTAATGAACTTTCATGTCTTCTTCTCAGGTGTAAACTGGGCTATTTTAATCTGGACCCCCAGAATCCTCAGGGCTGCACTCCATGCTTCTGTTTCCAGCACTCCACAGTTTGTGAGAGCGCAGACGGATACAGTGTGCATAAAATCACCTCCACCTTCGACAGGGGTCAGTATACATCCAATAAAGCATCATTATTGTGTTTTTTTGTAAACAAATATGCATGTGAGGGCTTTTGCACACCGCCTAGTTACAGTATAAGAACTTTCCTTCCCTGAAACGTCACTAGAAACTCTCCATTGATGTATGCCAACCCAAAAATGTGAAACAGATCCATAGTTTTAGAAACTATGAAAATGTTTTTTTGGAGCAAAAGCCATTTATAAAAAAATCAATCAGCATTTACAATATTTATGCACCGATATGGTCATTTTGGCTGATACTGATAACCCATAATGCTTAATATAAAAAGCCAATATATACAAAACTTGATGAGCCTGATTACCAAAACAAAAGCCAAACAAAAAGTTGAATTTTG
Organism: Danio albolineatus; assembly: GCA_903798035.1. Taxonomy (NCBI): domain Eukaryota; kingdom Metazoa; phylum Chordata; class Actinopteri; order Cypriniformes; family Danionidae; genus Danio; species Danio albolineatus. Next base: position 4,093,024 of record CAIGQQ010034181.1, on the reverse strand, counting down.
GTTTTATTTGAAGACTAAATTCAGAAAATGCAAGAAAAAACTGCAAAGAAACATATTCGTCTTTCTTTTCCCAAAAATCATCTGAAGTGGATCAACTATTAGAAATAATCCATCATTTTTTTGCTTATAGAGACGATCACGATAACAATCAAAATGTGCATTTTATCATCAAAAAATGTGCATTTTATCATTTTAGCAGATGGTCACAGATGAATCATGCAGCTCTAATTTACAGAAGATTGAATCGTAGACTGTGTAAATATGTGCTGTATTTGTCATTGTGTAGATGATGAGGGCTGGAAGGGTAAACAGAGAGATGACTCCAGTGTACCGGTGCAGTGGTCGCCCAGCTCTGGAGAGATCTCACTCATCTCAGAAGATTACTTCCCCATCTACTTTGTGGCTCCAGGTACAGTAACAGATGTGGTGTGTTAAACAGGCAGAGGATTCGATGACGTGTTGGTGTAATCATCTGAAATGTTTGACTTCTTTAGATAAATTCCTGCACAATCAGCTGTTGAGTTATGGTCAAAACCTCACGCTGAACTTCAGGATTCAGCGTCACGATGCTCGACTCTCTGCAGAGGACGTTGTGCTGGAGGGCTCAGGGCTTCGTGTTGCTGTGCCTCTTATAGCTCAGGGTAATTCCTACCCAGGAGAGGAGACTCAAACCTTTGTGTTCAGGTGAGCTCACTTACTTCTTGTTTATTTAAGGGGGTCCAATTAGGATTTTAACAGTCAGCATCCTTTAGTGCATAATACTGCTGTTTGAGCAAACCACAAACTGTCCTTTCCAAACAGAGTTATTATTGATATCAGTACAGGAGTGTATTGTGATACATGTGTTGATGTGGTTTGCGAGGACAGTAAATTGTATAATGAGATGAGCATGACCCAGTTTTACTCTAGTAAGTTTGAGTTTTGTCCTTGTAATTTAAAACACTTAAAAATGATACTTGGCACAAGGCCTTTTGACACGCGTTTCCTGTGAGGTTTAGGAGTAGGGTTAGGGTAAGGCCATATCATTCGCAGTTTTTACAGTATTACAAATATAAATGACGTCTTTGCACTTTTGATATGCTCAAGGCTTTAAAATGCAGGTCGATTTTTAGTCTGTTGCTGTCTGACTATTCAAGGCAAAAGCTATAAAAATCTTTTTTACGCAGCGGATGCCCTTCCAGCCTCAACCCATCTCTGGGAATATATATATATTATTTATTATAAATTTATTGTATACTGTGATTTGTTTTTTTTTATTCAGACTCCATGACACAACTGACTACCCATGGAGGCCCACCATAAAGCATGCAGACTTCCAGAAACTTCTGTACAATCTGACTTCAATCATGATCCGTGGAACCTACAGCGCACAAAGTACATCTACTCATTTACTATTTTTTAGACACTCTGTAAAGATGAAATATAACAGCGTTTTGATTTCTTTCTCATGACCTCGAGTTCCCAGCTGTGAAACGCTCAGTGAGCACAAAAAGCAAACCGTTTTCCTGCTTACATGCAATCCAATAACGCACCAGTGAAAGTAAACAGCATTTACAAGATTATCTAACTTTAGTTTTTCATGTGTTTTGTCCATTGTCATGTTCGATAATTCATTGAACAAAAGAAGATCGTTTCAACATGCCAATTTAATTCATCTTTTTTTCTATAGCGCTTTTACAATGTAGAGTGTGTCAAAGCAGCTTAACATTGAAGTTCTAGTAAATTGAAACTGTGTCAGTCCAGTTTGACATGTCTAAGCTTTTGACTCTTCTACTCAAACTGCTATGATGATTAAAACAAAATTTAATAATTTTTTGGTTCAAGAAAGCTCTTGAGTTTACAGTATATTTAATTTTCAATTTTTACTAAACATTCTGCAAATATTTCCGTTTAAAACAATGTACATTACATTTGTTTGACTGTAGATCAATCATATATATTGATAATATTGATGTAATATTAATATTGATGTCCACCCTATTTTTTTCTTATTTTGATTGTAATGGAACACTCACCGTTTTTATAGCTGCTTTAGAACAATAATTAATTTATGAATTTAATTGATTTGTATTTTTGTCATTTTTATTTATTTTATATATGAGACGCACAGACAAGGTACATATTAACATTATATTGAAACATCGATTTATATTTTCCAAAACAACTATACACAGAATTATGGGATCAGAAATATATCAATCTGTAAACAATTTTTATACTTTAAATGAGGGAAATTGACATGCGGATGTGGATGAATGTGACCAAAAAAGTCTGCGAGTTTACAGTATACAACATACTTTGTAGAAATTTGTTGGGTTAAACTGCACAACCCACAAGAACCAATGCTAATCACAAGGATAAGAGTTGGCTTTCTATAGAACAAACACGATTGATTTTATTTTCATTTACATTTTTGCATTTCTGGGGAAAAAGCTTTGTTATGAATGTGACACTTTTCCGTTATGGATGTGACTGATGTGAAATTGCCACTTGTGTGACTTTGGTGAATCAAATCTAATTGTAAATACGTTTTTGAGTATTTCTACAGCACTGTAAAATACAAGAATACACAAAATTAAAAGGGTCCTGCTATTTTGGTGACAACTTAAATTTTTTCATGGCAAGGTTGACATTTGCATGGAATTGCTCTCATATTTTTATTTTTGTATCATCTCCTAATGAATTATGAAGTTGTTATTGCTATGTATTAAGTTTTGAATCTGAATTGATCTTGCCATGAAATAGCTATAAGTTGCTGGTAATAAACAAACAATAGTTAATGTGAAAAGCACTATACAAGTAAACTTGAATTGATTTGAAGCCATTTGCTCTATCTTTAGGTCAGGAATGTGCATTTAAACACGCTAAGTGTCATTTAATGCTAACAGACACGTTCTCTGCTGTAGGTGCTGGTTATTTGGATAACGTGTCTTTGGTGACTGCCCGCCGTGGCCCTGGCACTCCGGCCCGCTGGGTTGAGAAATGCACGTGTCCGCAGGGTTACCTGGGTCAGCATTGTGAGCAGTGTGATGTGGGATTCAGGAGGAGCCGGCCGGAGCTGCGACGCTTCAGCACCTGTGAGCGCTGCAACTGCAATGGACACAGCGACACATGTGACCCTGAGACAGGTTTGTCATCGCAACTACTGTATTTGACTCGTGTTGATGTATCATTTACTTATGTGCTCTCTGAAGACTCGAGTCGGCAGACTATTGATTTCATTTATGACTGTGTGTGGGTGTTACAGAAGATCATGTTCTCTGGATGCATTCAGAATGAAATCCACTGAAATAAATTTGTTCTACAGTGTCAGTGGTTAATTTTAGATGGCGGGATGGATGGATGGATGGATGGATGGATGGGATATTTGGCTTTTAGAAAAAAATTTTTGTCATCATCAGTGAAAATAAAACATAATACACCTGAAAGTATTTTTTATTATAATTTATATTTTTGTATCGGTTGATGTTAGTTGTGTACAATAATTACAATCACAAACAATTATTATCTAAAGCAGTGGTTCTCAAGCTTTTTTCACCCAGTACCACCCTCAGAAAAAAATTGTCTCTCTAAGTACCACCATAATAACCGGTATTGAAGTACAGTTGCATAGTAGGCCTAATGAAGCAGCTACAGCACAGCACAGTTCAAAAACGAGGCAGATTGATTCTTCTAATTAAGAATGTTTATTATTGTCAGCCACTTAAATAAAAGGTTTAGCCTGTTAAAATCAATTTACTGATCACATTGGTGTTATCGCTTCAAATGGTTAAAAGTGTGTTCATTTTTTTACTTTAATTGTTCAGCGATTCCTCCGCGTACCACTAGAAGGAAGCTTGTACGGGTACGCAATCTTTCAACTAGTTTTTATTATATATTCCACATTTTCATTTAGTTTCAATTAAAACGAACATGTAATGAATGGAAACTTTATAGACTTAAAAAATGAATAAAATTATACCATTTTTAAATCTATATAAACATCTTAAATTTATATTTAAATTTTTATTGAATATCTTAAAATTATATCTTAAAAACAATTATTTTATTCTACAATCATCTTTTATATCTTTTATATTGGGGTAAAAAGAAAATAGAATGTATCAATATAACAAAAAATAAGAATTAAAAAAAAGAATATAAAGATTTTTATAAATGATTTTGTTGGCAAATTAGGGCATTGCTGTGAAATGCATTGTCTAATTATGCTTTTTTTGTGCAGTATTTACATATTTAAACATATTTAAGCAAACTTGTACTACAAAATAAAGCTTTTCATTCTTGGAATAATCAGCTGGGGTGTATGGTGATCTTTTAGTTAGTTTATTTTTCTTTCTCTCTATGCTATTGGGGTCTGTTTAACGCAATCCTGAATTTGTATTAGTTTAATAGTTAATTAAGATCCCCTGTATAATTCATTACTGCAGCAATGATCATTGTACTACTCCCCTTGGCTTTGAGTTGATGTGATATTGCCATCTTGTGGTGATGTGTGGTATTTTCTATACTGCAGGAATGTGTAACTGCCAGCACAACACCGCCGGCCTGAGCTGCGAGAGGTGTAAAGACGGCTTCTATGGTGACTCAACAGTGGGCTCTTCTTCAGACTGTAAACCCTGTCCCTGCCCTGCTGGTGCCACCTGTGCTGTGGTGCCCAAGACCAATGAGGTGGTCTGTACCAACTGCCCGACTGGAACCACAGGTACACAAACACAAGGCATTTTGGAGCTTTAAGATTGCTAATACCGTACTGATGCATTAGAAATCTAACAGATCAGTGTAAAAAAATGGTGTAATGTAATAGTGTGGAGCTTTAGGATTGCTAATACCGTACTGATGCATTAAAAATCTAACAGATCAGTGTAAAAAAATGGTGTAATGTAATTGTGTGGAGCTTTAGGATTGACATTTTGTGTAAAACTTTAAGATAGACTAAATATTGCAGCATATTATCATGATCATCTCAACTTTACATGGCACTTAGGGCAAAAACATTATTTTTCATGAACCTGTAATACTGTAATAAAATTCTTACAATGTCAAAAGAAATAAACGTATCATTAAATAATGCCTCATTTGCATATTTAAACGTATCATATTAGAAAACTTGTAATGCACAAACTGTTTGCAAAGTCAGGAAACTGTATGGTGATAGCAGTCAATTTCTTGTGTGTGTGCGCGCAGGTAAGCGATGCGAGCTGTGTGATGATGGTTTCTTTGGAGATCCTCTGGGAGAGAAAGGTCCTGTGAGAGCGTGTCGAGCCTGCAGCTGCAACAACAACATCGACCCAAATGCTGTGGGCAACTGTAACCGAGAGTCGGGCGAATGCCTCAAGTGCATCTACAACACCGCTGGCGTCTTCTGCGACCGATGCAAACAGGGCTTCTACGGTGATGCCCGCGCTGCTAATGTAGCCGACAAATGCAAACGTGAGTGAAAGGGGAACGAAATGTCTGTGGTTTTGTTGTTGGTGATTTGGTTATTGATATTTCATGACACCTTCTCAAGTAACAATTGTTTCAAATTTTTGTTACAGTTAACTATGATAACCTGCTATTATAGTTAAAGTCCCCAGGAAATCAAAACTAATCAGATGATTTTGTTAGCTCACATTGCCAGTTTTGTGGTGAATATTTCATCTGTGCATTATCTGATTCTATCTAATGGATGTGGCTAACACTGCTCCAACTGTCAGGTTTGACAACAAACAGAAATGGTGAGCAGGAGGAATCTGTTAGATTGTAATAACTCTTCTAAAACCCCTTTCCTGATTTTTCTGAATGAAGGGCCTACTTTACTATGTCCATTCCCCACGCGATTGAAAAAAAAAAAGCCACACCCACTGTTTGCTCATTTAAAATTCGTGTTTATTATTTATATCTTTAGTAACGTTAGTTCATATTAACTTGTGGTGCATTAACTAATGTTAACGAGCACAACTTTGTATAATGCATTAGTTAATGTTGAAGTATTATTAATAAATTTTTTACAAGATTATTCATACTTGGTTAATGTTAGTAAATATATTAACTAACATGTATGTTATGCTGAGAGTAAGCGTTACCCAATTTTGTTATTCAAACTAATAAAAAAATGACCAAAAACACACATATTATACAGTTTAAAAGTTGAAGACATTAAATAAAGAAGTAATTAAATACATTTCACCTATATATATAGCTTTGTGTGCGTGTGCATGAGTGTGCGAAATACAAGTTGCAAGTTTATTGTATAATATTAATAATAAATTGGTCGGAAGAGACAAAAAGGCATTTGCAGTGATGCATAAGGTTTCTATTTCATATACACACTCTTCTTTTACAATTTTTTTTAAAATCAAAGAATCATTTAAAAAAAGAAATAAGTTGAACTATTTTTTTCCAGCATTAAGTATATTATGTGATACAGAAGAATAAATATCTTAATATAGAAAATGTAATAGTTTGGGGTCAGTTTTAAGCTGCATTTATTACAGAACATGACTTACATTGTGAAATTATAATATTTTTTTTTATGTTTTTTTTACATGTTTTTGTCCTCTGTCTGCAGCATGCACATGTTCTCCATATGGTACAGTAGACCGGCAGACAGCCTGTTCTCAGGTGACTGGTCAGTGTCCGTGTCTTCCTCACGTCATAAACAGAGACTGTGGCGCTTGCGAACTGGGTTTCTACAACCTGCAGAGTGGAAAGGGCTGTGAACGGTGTGTGAATTATTTCTCTAATTATTTTTTTTGTCAAGCAATGTTGACCAAGTTAATCACGGCAGACCTGATTTTGCGCAATTTGTTTCTCATCAGATGCAACTGCAACCCTATTGGTTCCACAAATGGCCAGTGTGACATCGTCAGCGGTCAGTGCGAGTGTCAGCCTGGGGTGACTGGTCAACACTGTGAGCGCTGCGAGGTCAACTTCTTCGGATTCAGTTCGTCGGGTTGCAAACGTATGGTGCCTAATCACTGGCTTTCTGTAGTCTCAAATCTCATAATCAAACTTTAAGACTTAAATTCACTGAAGTGAATTTTGTAGGTCTTATTTATATGCTCCCACTGAATGTGTTTCATGTGTTTTTTGTTTTGTCTAGTCTTGATTGTGGTGTTTTGGTTCTTTTTTTTCCACTAGTCAAAATATAATTGACTTTATTATGGCTACAAATGTGATCAACATCATGATATAGGCCTTACATTTCATTTATGAAAGTCTTAAAAACATCTTAAAGACTTCGATTTTACTTTGTGACAAATACAGAAATCCTGTTTTAGCAATTGTGCTAGATGCAAAATGACTTCCTAAAAGTCAAAAATTACTATATTAATATTTTTGGTGTTAAACATTTTGTTTGGATTAAACTATATTAAGATTACAACTGAAACCAACAGTCTTGATACAAGTTTTATTTTTTTTTCCTTAAGGCCTAAAAAGCTAAAAAGGCCATTGTGCTAAATGCATTTGGTTTTCCTGCATTGACGGTTGGTGTGTTTGTTCAGCGTGTGACTGTGACCCAGAAGGCTCAGAATCGGCTCAGTGTAAGGAGGACGGCCGCTGTCATTGTCGGCCAGGCTTTGTGGGCTCTCGCTGTGATATGTGTGAGGAAAACTACTTCTACAACCGCTCGACACCAGGCTGCCAGCAGTGCCCCAACTGTTACAGCCTGGTCAGAGACAAGGTGAGCCATTATCTCATGAAACTAGGATGATTCGTTTTAGAGCAGGAAGCAACTTCTAATACATCTGTTGCATTCCTGTACAGGTGAACCAGCAGAGACAAAAACTGCTTGACCTGCAGAATTTAATTGATAGTCTGGACAACACTGAGACGACAGTGAGCGACAAGGCCTTTGAGGACAGACTGAAGGAGGCAGAGAAAACTATAATGGACTTGCTGGAAGAGGCTCAGGCTAGCAAAGGTATAGATTCTTGTTATAGATTACAACAGCTCCCTGTGTGATAAAGCCATTGAATGTAGTTATATGTCCTTAAAATTCAAGATTACTGAGGAAAAAGGCCTTTCTGTCTCATATTTGTATCATACATATCAAACTTTTCAGCCCACGACCAACAAAATATCAATGCCAGTGGCAGTTATTTGCAACCCCCACTGTACTCAGAGGTGGTTATAAATATACAAACAGCTCACACGCCAACAGGCCTATATAAACACAATCATATTGACAACACAACGGATATCATCCTCCACTGTCAGTCTTGACCATTTATTTTGAATGCATGGTGCTTTAAAATCAATCTGCTCCAATTAATGCTATTACTGTGTTGGTAATCTAATGTAATCTCTCCATGGGTCACAATCCATTGGGGGAAAATTTTAAAGGCTGATGGATTTTTATTTGTATGTTGTTTTTATGTAACTATTAACTACTATTTTTATTTTTTTTAGATTATGGATAAAACATGGTAATACTAATAGTTTATTTAAAGAGCCCATATGGTGGGTTGAGAACGGTTAAATTTCACTTTTTGAAGTCCCAAACAACAGGATGATATGTATGCAAGGTTTAAAAAACACTTTCGATGTCTTATAATATCTATTTATTTTTACCTCATTTTCCCACCGACTCCCATATGAATCGTCTGAGCGAGTCTTTTTCCCCAAGCACCTCCTTTACGTGACGCTACCACGTCAAGTCACCACGTCACGTCCGTGTCAGCAGCCCAATGCCAGAACATTGAAAACAAATCACTGCGGTTGTACAACAGCGTATTGCTATATTATTCATCATAACAACAAACATTCAGTAAAAATTAACACTTCATGGACTATTGTAAGCCAACAAATAGTTACATTCGGCAGTAAGCTAAATGGCTACTGCTACATGCTGCACGGAGCAAACACAATACAGACAACTACATCCATATTTACCTTGTTACAGTCAACAAGACTGGAAGAACACGCAGGTCCAAATAAACTGGGTATTGATCCATCCTTTAACAACAACCGTGCAACAAATCCCGCGTTGTAAGCTGGTAGATCGGTGTAGCTCTCTTCAGAGAGATGACGTGAACACAGCACCGTGTTGGGGATGTAATTCTCAGGTATTTTACGAAAAAAACCTCAACCACTCCAGGTAGGCAAAAGAGGTTTCCAGGTAGGGAAAATAACACAGCTTTTCCCTCGCACTTCAGAGCATAGCGTCTACGGGACATGATTTAACCGGAATGCCGATAAGTTTAGTAAAGTTAGCAGCAGTTGTGTTTTCCGGATCAATAACTCATGACCGAAACATTGTTCCTACACAAATAGCACCTCTTTTCAACCGTCGCAATGTATACAATCACCTACAACCTTATTTTCCTAAAAATTAGCTTTCCTACGCGCTGGACGCATTATATTAAACTCCATACACAGGCAGCAAAGAGACCGTTTCTTAGGGACCGTCTACAAAGAGCAAAACGCGAAAACCAATACTACAAAAGCTGACAATAACTTCTCTCTAAATCTTTATACTGCCATCAAACAGTATAAAGATTTACTTAGATATTACTCAGATCACACGTCACTGCTGTCCCGCTGGTTATGCTACAACACTTACTGCAATTACTTACTTACAAGGCACTTACTGCCTTCCACTTTTCTTCCTGTCTGTGGGCGGGGCCAGGGAGTTCAATTTTACCAGGGTCTGCGCGCGCAACTAGTATGTTTTGGTTGACGTCAAGCCGAAACGGCTAAAGACTCGTTCTAATAACGATTCATTTAAACAACAATGAGTCGACTCTTTTATAAATGAATCAATCGTTTTAAACACTTTGCACTTTCAGATTTAAGCCTCAGCTGGACATTTCACTTTACTTTGAGCTGTGTAACACACTGCATGGAAGGTCATTTTCAAAAATCCATAATATGGGCTCTTTAAATGTATTTGATTTTTGAAAATCACCCATCCCCCCCCAACCTCCCACAATATAACTAATAATATTAAAAATAATATAACTAACAATAATATAACTAACATTAGTGATATAATATGAACACGTTCAGTATTACACCAGTGGCATTTCTGTGATGTTGATTCTATCAATTCAGGAAATAAGTTGATATTCTGTTACATTTTAGCAAACAAAATTGATATGCTTTTGCTCTGTTTCGATTTTTTTTTTTTTTTGAGAAAAATTTAACTTATTAAGTGAACGAATTATTCATATAAAGAGCTGTTTAGTTCATTGCTAAATGATTCAATGAGATTTGATTCTTTTTAAATTTGTACTTAAGAGCAGATGTATTTAACTTTATAACCTCATCGTTCTATTCTCTTCAATGTTACAACACAGAAGTGGATAAAGGTCTTTTGGACCGTCTAAACAACATCAACAAGACCCTGAATAACCAGTGGAACAGACTGCAGAACATCAAGAACACAGTAGACAACACGGGAGCACAGGCAGACCAAGCACGAAACCGAGTCCGTGATGCAGAAAACCTCATCAACACAGCCAGAGAGGAGCTGGACAAAGCCAAAGAAGCCATCAGTAAAGTGGTGAGGACGACAATATCCCACAAACACCTGGAGCTAATCTATTAAATGAATCTAAAATTATTTAAATATTAATATAAAATTTAATTTCCATAGGACATTAAAATACCCACAACCTCTGGAGATCCAAACAACATGACGCTTTTGGCAGAGGAAGCCCGTAAACTGTCAGAAAAGTGAGCCGGATTACTTTATTCAGTGTTATAATGTGGCATAACACCAAATACTCTTTTACTGTAAGCTTTTTTTCTGGCTGTTTGTGCAGACATAAAGCAGATGCAGATCAGATTGAGAAGATCGCGAAAGATGCCAATGACACTTCCACTAAAGCCTATAATATGCTGAAGAAAGCTCTCGATGGAGAAAACAAGACAAGCAGCGACATTGATGAACTTAACAGGAAGTGAGATCACATTTTATAAGCCTTACTTTCTTAGTAAAGCGTGTTTCAAAACGATTACATGTTGCACTAGTAGCAGTAGTATGCAAAGTAAATTCAAACGCAGTGCACACATTTGAATTTGAATGCATTTTATATAATTATTTTCAACAATTTCTATACATTTTTTATATTACTATAAAAGTTTACTTATTTGTATTTAAAATGCAGACGTTCATGCTTTACAACTAAGATGGCATTCATATGTACTCAGGTATTTGGAAGCGAAGGATCTGGCCAAAAATCTGGAGAAGCAGGCAGCTAAAGTTCATGCTGAAGCAGAAGAGGCCGGAAACAAAGCTCTGAAGATCTATGCTAACTTGACCAGCTTACCTCCAATCAACACCAAAACATTAGAGGTGCTCATTTCTCAACCTTTTAAAAACTATTTTGAAAAATACACACTATTAACTTGAGGGCAAGTTTAATCAAATATTCTTGACATTTTCTCAGGATGATGCCAATAAGATTAAAAAGGAGGCATCAGACTTGGACAAACTAATAGACAAGACTGAGAAGGAGTACAATGACCTAAGAGAAGACCTGAGAGGAAAAGAGACTGAGGTCCGCAAACTGCTGGACAAAGGAAAGACTGAGCAACAGGTACATTGGTCAATCTGTTTTGCCTCGGCTCTATGAAATTACTTTTCAAAATGTTGTCATGGTGGCCTGTAAATAAAAAAAGAAAAGTTTAGTTTAGCTGCTTTTTTCACATGGTTATTATGTCCTAGGTCCAAAAGCCACATAAAGGATACTGATGAGAGACGAGCAAATCACTGCTCATAGTCCACAGGCTCATCCTAATCTGATTGAGTTAAATGTCATGCTCTTAATGAAAGAGCTGAACCGTGAACTCGCACATTGTGCTCATGAAACCCAAACAGAGTCTAAGTTACATTTTGAGATCTTTGATAAAGTTTGCCATTTTATAAATAGAACTTTTATTATTGCTTTAGAACAACACTAGTATTGCATATTTGTTCTGCCATAGTATTGTTTTGTCATTCTTATATGTAATTGTGGCCATGATGAGCAGTGCATTTCTTGTTGGTACAGAATTTCGCTTTGTGGATGTTAGTCATTGAAGACAATGCAAGAACTCAACGTATCCTGTGTTGTCTGACTCTGTTTTCTTTAGACGGCTGATCAGTTGTTGGCGCGTGCAGACGCAGCAAAGGCTTTGGCTGAGGAGGCAGCAAAAAAAGGCAAATCTACTTTCCAAGAGGCTCAGGATATTCTGAACAACCTCAGAGGTGAGGAGAAAATAGATTAAGAGACTTACTGAGTGTTTAGTTTATTTGTTTACTGGACAATGCACATTAATAAACATTAATGTAAAATGTGCCAGAATTAGACAAGAATGGCTGTTTTTTGTCCGTAGACCCTTGACAGAAGTTTAAATAGTCACAACTAAAATTAGAAACAAAACATAATAACATAAAATTACACCATCTTTTATATATAGGGCTGTGCAATAAATCACATTCGCAAAAACAAAATCGCGATTTAAGCACATGCAATTTCTAAATCGCAAAGGCTGCAATCTTATTTATTAATTTATATAGATTTTTTGTTTACGCTCTTGCGCGCATGATTTTGATATGTTAACCAATCAGAGCTGACGCAGCACACCAGGCAATTACAGCTAAGCTGAGCAGGAGAAAGATGTTAACCAATCAGAGCTCACTCTGTGCACAATGAAGATGACCGGGAGAACCAAATAGGTGGTTTTGATTAACGTTAGTTTTTATTTATTGTTATGACTGGAGTTGAGGTTAGTTCATCTTTTTTTTTTTCATGTTGTCTGTTTTTAAGACAATTTCTCACAGTTTTGTTTATCAAGCAGTTAGTACTACTGTGTGCAGTATGTTTTTAACTAGAGTTAAGGTTAGTTAATCTTTTTTATTTTATGTTGTCTGTTTTAAAGGCAATTTTACCACAGTTTTATTTGTTAAACTTAACACTGTCATTTCATTGTGAAATGTTTTGTTATGCACTTCTTGTGCACTGAATATATTTAGAATGCATGTATGTAGCTTGTTTAAAAAAGCAAAAACTGTTGCCAAAATCGCAAATAAAATAGCAATCACATCGCAATCGCAAGTATAAATTTACAAACAAGTAAAAGAACGAGATAATTTTGTCTGAACTTTGTGTAATTTTTGTTTTATTCTATAAACTACTAATGACGTCTCTTCCTATTTTTTGTTTTTGCATATGTTTTCAGACATGTTTAGATAAATTTTTGGTGGAATTAACCTAATTTAACCTAATTTTCTATCACATCAAATCTGACCAGTTGTCATTTGACAAATAAAGTCTTGTAAATTATAATAGTTTGAAATTTGGAAGAAATGTTATGAGACATTTAAAAAAATAAAACCAATCTTAATGCTATACTGGAGTAAATCCTGATACACTAATTATTTCTTCCATTTTTTTTTTAAACATTCATCTTAGATATTTCATAATTTTTGTGTCTCACCCTTTAGATTTCGACAAGAGAGTAAATGACAACAAAACTGCTGCTGAAGATGCCATGAGGCGAATCCCACAAATCAATGCAACAATCAATGAAGCCAATGATAAAACCAGACGGGCCGAAGCAGCTTTAGGCAACGCAGCTGCTGATGCTAAAGATGCTAAAGCAAAGGCAGAGGAAGCTGAGAAAATCGCTAATGATGTGCAGAAGGTACATGGAACCATAAAGTCTAGGGGGTGTACGTTTCTTGTTATGTTTTTTGTTTCCTGTTTATGCTAACCTGATTTACCTTTAGGGTTCAGCAAAGACTAAGATAGATGCAGAAAAGGCTTTTGAAGACACCATGAAACTGGATGATGATGTTGACAAAATGATGAACCAGCTCACAGCAGCGGAGAAAGAGCTGGAGAAGAAGAAAGCAGAGGCCGATGCTGACATGATGATGGCGTCTATGGTGGGTTATATCGACTGACGATTAGTTTACGGTGTGTTTGAATGCATCATTGCAGAATGTTTGTGTTTATTGACTTTGCTGTCCTTCTCAGGCATCAGACAATGCTAAAGAAGCAGAGGGCAATGCCAGAAAAGCCAAAAGTGCTGTGCGAGAAGTGCTCAACACTATCAATGCACTGCTAGGCCAACTCGGTAAGATCATCAAGAGCTTTTCCAGTTAGCTCCAGTAACTGTGTTTACAGTCAAAAATGAAGCTGTTTAGATTATTTTTAAAAAATCATATTTTTTAATAGATTCATACTATACATCTATATTTAGATTAAATTGGGAAAATCAAGAGAAACTCAAAAATATCAAATTTATGTTTAAATTTTGTAGTTTAATTTTTTATTATTTTGAATTTAAGTCCATTATTTTTCTATTCCTAAAGATGTTAGATGACAAAACTCTTATTTTAACACATATGACTGTTTAATAAAACTGTTTTGTTCACTGAGAAATGGAAACAAGTATTCATTTTGAATCGCATTCATATATTAGTATATAGAGAGAGAGAGAGAGAGCACGCTCTGGAAAGAAATTTGTTTTTTTTGTTTTAAAAGTACTTTACAATAATTTACACAAAATAAATTAATAATTTACACAAAAATTTGAATGAACATTTTGCTAAATATTAGATACCTATAGATAAAAAATATAGACAACCGATAATAACTTTTCTATAGCTCTATATCTTTGTGTGTGGATGGGTTGGTGTGTGCATGGGTGGATGGATAGACACATGCGTAGATAGATCCATTAAATACATGCATGTATAATGCATATATTTGCATGTATCCCGTAGATGCTGTACAGGTGTCAGCTGAAGTATTATGTTAAGTAATTGTAAATTACAAAAACGCTCAATTAAAATATAACTATTTAGCCTTCAACTGTGCTAACCCAAAAGTACAAGGAAAGATGTTTAAATTGATACTTATGTAGCTTAATAATTTGATTACTGTTAATTTCTTGAATAACGTATACTATTTTTTTCCCTTCTTACAATGTAGTTTTGCACAATGTAATTACACTTCATAACTCACACTTTAATATAACAACACCACCTTATTGTCCTTCAGGTAACATCGATAAGGTGGATCTGAGCAAACTGAATCAGATCGACAACGCTCTCAAAGACGCCAAGGACAAGATGGCGGGAAGTGAGCTGGACAGGAAGCTGAAGGAGCTGAACGACATCGCTAAGAGTCAGGAGGACATGATCAACGACTACGACCGTCAGATCCAGGAGATCCGAGCAGACATTGCCAACCTGAACGACATCAAGAACACTCTGCCCGAGGGCTGCTTCAACACGCCGTCTCTAGAGCGGCCATAACCTCCAACACCAACCTAACCTAACCTCCAATCCACAGTGCTACGTCTGCCTTACACTCCACCAAAACGGCCTTTCCCAGTCTTGCCTTTCCTTTCCTTCTACTAGCCTATTGTTCGTTCGTATTTCTACACGTTTCTTGGAAATCATGTTTTACAAACGGAAGACAAAAGCAGCTTTTAATTGTGATATGCAGAAATGCTACGTGAAGAGAAATCCGAGTAATGGCGCTCACCAGCTGTTTGTGTGTGTTTGTGTGCGTTTGTGTATGTATGTGCGTGTGTGTGTTTGCGTAGTAGCAAGAGGTAAGAGGCCACATGACTGCACCACCTCCAGCTCTTCCTCTCAAACTTTTACAACACAATCTGAATGATAGCAAAGCGTTTGTTGAGGAAGTTTGCTACTTAAGCTAGTGTATATCATCATCACCATCAGTAACGCTATTCGCTCAAAGCTAACAGTGAAGGATTCTTAATTTGCTCAACTTTCGCCCCTCGTGCTAAAGTGTCACGTACATACAGTATTTCAGTTCATGTGTATATATATATAGATAAACGCGGAGAATGAAAGTCCCTGCATGGACTCCATATTTTCATGGTTGCGCGACATTTCAGTTTTGCGTTTTTATTTTCAGACGCTGCTGCTGCTGCTTATTAAAGGTGTCCTGCGATTCGCATTAACACGAGCAAAACTCAACACTATGCAACTTTGTACATTGGCGTAGCAAGAATTTTATCTGATACACTGGTGCTAATAATTATTTCAAATGTTATATTTTTGTGTGAATGTTATTTTTTTTTCTTCGTTTTTTATTATTATAATATAGAGTTGAGGAACTGTTATTTGTGTAAATATGCTTAAATGATTCAGGAATGGCTGATTTTTCTTTTTCTTTTTTTTAACTCAAGACCCAACCAGCCCCCTCACCGGTTCACAAAATAAAAAATAAAAATAAAAATCAGCCAAAATTTCTTGCATAATATATATATAATTCTATATATATAATATGTTCTGTGGTATAATACGCTTGCCTGTATACATGGCTCAGTGTTGCATCATAGCTCTATCATTTATTTTATTTGTGGTTAATTTCGGCGGATGGTGATGCGTAATGTTTTGACACCCCGAACATGTCTGAACATCCACATATGTCTCTAGTATTTCATATTTATCGGAATGATTTGCTTTACTTGAGACAGTAATCACATGTTGGTAGTTAAACCATTTTTTATTTAGTGCCTAAACTTTTGGACATAATGTGGATCTCGCCAAATGATGGTTTTAGTACATTTCACTGTTTGTTTCTTACTGTTACCGTATCAGTTCCAGGTTTGCTGACTTTAGTCGACACTTGAAATGTCACATTGAGAGATTTTCGTCTATGGAAAGTGCCACTATAAAAAAAGAAAATTAGATCTGCTCTCTCTACCACTGTGGACATAAGTGCAACGCGTACACGTTTATGTATAAAACAGTATTTTTAATTTATAATGTATCAAATATTTGTGATCTGTTGTTTGCTGCACAGTCTTGATGTGGTCCTTTGGTTTTAGAAAGTGTAATGGTTTCGAAAGACAACCCTTCCCTCTGTTTTAATCAAGGCTTTGACAAAACACACACCCAAAGGACCTCACACACACATCTGCTTGTTACCCATTTGCCTGTAAATTCAATCGTAACATTTGAATAATAAACTGGTTATTACAGGACTCTGCAATGTGTCATTCTGATTCATTTTAAAAGTATAAAATGTTCACACATTTGAGGCTAGGAAATGGCAAATATGAGGATATTGCAAGAAATCATTTTCTTAATTATAAGAGTAGCTGTATGTTTTAGAGTATTAACAGTTTTTTTTATTTATTTTTTTTGTCTAATTTTGTAATGTGTACTGCATAATTATTGTGATTTAATTAATTTTATTATTAGGCAAGTTTTGTGTTTAGTTTAATTAATGCTTTTGTTAAGCAAACATGCATTTAATTGATCAAATATAACAATTAAAACAATAATAATGCTAGAAGTTTCAGATAAATGCTTTCACTTCATCAAAATAATACTAGAAACTATATTTCACATGTATTTGTAATTATTTATACAAAAATGTAAAGCAGCACAGCTTTTTGCAACACTGAGAAATTGATTAATATATTCACCGGCCACATTATTAGGTACAACTGTTCAACTGCTCATTAGTGCAAATTTCTAATTAGCCAATCACATGGCAGCAACTGAATGCATTTAGACATGGTCAAAATTATCTGACAAACCGTTCAAACCGAACATAAGAATGTGGAAGGAAGGTGATTTAAGTGACTTTGAACATGGTTGGTGCCAGACTGGTCTAAGTATTTCAGAAATTGCTGATCTGCTTGGATATTCACGCTCAACCATCCCTAGGGTTTACAGAAAGTGGTCCAAAAAAGAGAAAATATCCAGTGAGCGGCAGTTCTGTGGGTCCAAATACTTTGTCAGAGAAGAATGGCCAGACTGGTTCGAACTGATAGAAAGGGAACAGTAACTCAAATAACCACTTGTTACAACCGAGGTACGCAGAAGAGCATCTCTGAAC
Organism: Danio albolineatus; assembly: GCA_903798035.1. Taxonomy (NCBI): domain Eukaryota; kingdom Metazoa; phylum Chordata; class Actinopteri; order Cypriniformes; family Danionidae; genus Danio; species Danio albolineatus. The sequence goes on along the minus strand of CAIGQQ010034181.1, from coordinate 4,075,217 downwards.
GCACAACACATCGAACCTTGAGACTGATGGGCTACAGCAGCAGCAGACCACACCGGGTGCCACTCCTTTCAGCTAAGAACAGGAAACAGGCTACAGTTTGCACAGGCTCACCAAAATTGGACAATAGAAGATTGGAAAAACATTGCTTGGTCTGATGAGTCTCAATTTCTGCTGCGACATTCGGATGGTAGAGTCAGAATTTGGCATCATTGACATGAAAGCATGGATCTATCCTACCTTGTATCAATGGTTCAGGCTGGTGGTGGTGGTGGTGGTGGTGGTGTAATGGTGTGGGAGATATTTTCTTGGCACACTTTGGGCCCATTAGTACCAATTGAGCATTGTGTCAATGCCACAGCCTACCTGAGCATTGTTGCTGACCGTCTCCATCCCTTTATGACCACAGTGTACCCATCTTCTGATGGCTTCTTCCAGCATGGCAACAAGCCATTTCATAAAGCGCGAATCATCTCAGACTGGTTCCTTAAACATGACAATGAGTTCACTGTTCTCAAATAGCCTCCACAGTCACCAGATCTTAATTCAATAGAGCACCTTTGGGATGTGGTGGAAAGGGAGATTCACATCATGGATGTGCAGCTGACAAATCTGCAGACTGCGTGATGCTATCATGTCAATATGGACCAAAGTCACTGAGGAATATTTCCAGTACCTTTTTGAATCTATGCCACAAAGGATTAAGGCAGTTAGGCAAAAGAGGGTCCAACCTGGTACTAGTAAGGTGTACCTACTAAAGTGGCCAGTAAGTGTATGTTAAAATATAATACAGGGAGTGCAGAATTATTAGGCAAATGAGTATTTTGACCACATCATGCATGCATCACATTTATGCATGTTGTCTTACTCCAAGCTGTATAGGCTCGAAAGCCTACTACCATTTAAGCATATTAGGTGATGTGCATCTCTGAGAAGGGGTGTGGTGTAATGACATCAACACCCTATATCAGGTGTGCATAATTATTAGGCAACTTCCTTTCCTTTGGCAAAATGGGTCAAAAGAAGGATTTGACAGGCTCCGAAAAGTCAAAAATAGTGAGATATCTTGCAGAGGGATGAAGCACTCTTAAAATTGCCAAGCTTCTGAAGCGTGATCATCAAACAATCAAGCGTTTCATTCAAAATAGTCAACAGGGTCCCAAGAAGCGTGTGGAAAAACCAAGGTGCAAAATAACTGCCCATGAACTGAGAAAAGTCAAGCGTGCAGCTGCCAAGATGCCACTTGCCACCAGTTTTGCCATACTTTAGACCGGCAACATCACTGGAGTGCCCAAAAGCACAAGGTGTCCAATACTCAGAGACATGGCCAAGGTAAGAAAGGCTGAAAAACGACCACCACTGAACAAGACACACAAGCTGAAACGTCAAGACTGGGCCAAGAAATATCTCAAGAAGGTATAAGGTTTTATGGACTGATGTTTTTACGCCCCGTGTGGCTCGGAGGATGAAAGAGGGCTTAACATAATTATGGCAACCCAATATTTTAAGAATTCCCCTGAGACGTTAGCTGCTATGAATCGACACTAACAACAGACGTGGCAAAAGGTGGTTCGCTTTATTTACAATAAAGATGAAGAATATTTAATCACCCAAAGTATATTTACAAATGTGTACAATAAATGCAAAATGAAATAAAGAAAGTGACTGAAACAAACCTGATAGAGGGAAGGAAAATTAGCGGTGCCAAATCAAAGAAAATAACAAATTAAACACCCACTAACTAATCTAAGGTTTTATGGACTGATGAAATGAGAGTGAGTCTTGATGGGCCCATGGCTGGATCGGTAAGGGGCAGAGAGCTCCAGTCCGACTCAGACGCCAGCAAGGTGGAGGTGGAGTACTGGTTTGGGCTGGTATCAAATATGAGCTTGTGGGGCCTTTTCGGGTTGAGGATGGAGTCAAGCTCAACTCCCAGTCCTACTGCCAGTTTCTGGAAGACACCTTCTTCAAGCAGTGGGACAGGAAGAAGTCTGCATCCTTCAAGAAAAACATGATTTGCATGCAGGATAATGCTCCATCATAGCGTCCAAGTACTCCACAGCGTGGCTGGCAAGAAAGGGTTTAAAAGAAGAAAAACTAATGACATGGCCTCCTTGTTCACCTGATCTGAACCCCATAGAGAACCTGTGGTCCATCATCAAATGTGAGATTTACAAGGAGGGAAAACAGTACACCTCTCTGAATAGTGTCTGGGAGGCTGTGGTTGCTGCTGCACGCAATGTTGATGGGGAACAGATCAAAACACTGACAGAATCCATGGATGGCAGGCTTTTGAGTGTCCTTGCAAAGAAAGGTGGCTATATTGGTCACTGATTTGTTTTTGTTTTGTTTTTGAATGTCAGAAATGTATATTTTTGAATGTTGAGATGTTATATTGGTTTCACTGGTGAAAATAAATAATTGAAATGGGTATATATTTGTTTTTTGTTAAGTTGCCTAATAATTATGCAAAGTAATAGTCACCTGCACACACAGATATCCTCCTAAAATAGCTCAAACTAAAAACAAACTAAAAACTACTTCCAAAAATATGCAAACTCCACGCAGAAGAACATGCAAACTCCACGCAGAAATGCCAACTGGCCCAGCAGGGGATCGAACCAGCGACCTATTAAACTTTTTATTTTATTTTAATATTTTACTATATTTGTCTGTCTGATGAATTTACATACTGTTTTTAAAATACATTTTTGCCTGAAAATTTCCCTCATAAGCAAACTCTGTTGCCCTTCTAGGCTTGCCTGGACCTGTTTAAAAAACCTCTGCTAAGTATTGATTCTTTATAGTTTTAGTAAAAACGTTAAATAAATAGCTTTTCAAGTGTAAGCCTATAGTCTACAGCGTATACAAGTCATACTCATAATGTCAGTATTCAGTACTGTAAACTGTACTGTGCGGGCATATATGTGTGTTTATTGCAGTACAGGAAATGACACAGGCTTATTACTAAATCTGGTTGGTCAGTGTAACAGACAGATTCATTGATGAGACACTAAATCAGCACGATTAGTGATATCGTTCAAGCGTTCATTTAGTAAGACTTCAGCATGACTCAGCGGCCTTCGACAGATGCGGTTTGTGCGCCATATTCATGATCAAACTCCATTAAATGTGTTTTTCTCTTCCACAAGCCTAAAAAGTACAAAATGTGAACTGGACACATAATGAAAAGCATTGTGCCAGTTTTGGCCTTAACAGACTGTGTGCCGCTTATTTTCCAAAAGCCATTTACATCTTTGACATAAGGGATTCTTTTTAATATGCTGGCAGTCATGACTCTAAAAAAGTAATAAAGAAGGTTTTGCTCAAAATTCACCAAACTGATGATGACCACACTGAAAGGAACTATCATGTGGACTATGATCTGCAGAGTCTAATCCTTAGTCTAATCAAATGTTTAGTTTTGTTTTATATATATTTATATATAAAATGCCCCCAAGTACGACACTTAATATACAGCATATTTTCTGAATTACAAGATACAAAAAATAATTTAAATATATAATCACTGGTTTGAAAATGTTTTTAATGGATGTTTATTGTTTACACAATTTACTAATTTATTTAATAATTTCACAAATTCTCATCAGCAAAGTCTAGCTTTTGTATTATCTTAATCAAATTATTTTATTTACATGTTTACGTAAACTTGCAGAAGTGCTTAATGGCATATGATGACCCTTTTTTCTGAATATACAACAAAAATAATTGCAAATGATTTGCAATGGTTTTTAAACTTGAAATTATGTATTTTTCCTTCAAATGAATCCCACTTTTATTATTTTATAGCCCTTTTATTTTATTTTTTGTTAGAATATAATAGGTAAATTATTACCTGTGGAGTTAAACAAACACTTACATAAGTCAGACCAACTGATTTTGTTAGAATTGTTATGGTTTTTCAGCTCAAAGTGGCCCCCAAGAACTATTTTTTATATA
>CAIGQQ010034181.1:4042440-4070860 GCA_903798035.1 Danio albolineatus | reverse complement strand
ACATTATTTTTTTTACTTATTCTGCAACATTAGTTTTAAATATCAGAACAGATAAAAATGTGAACTTGATTTGTTTGGAAAAGGTGTTTTTTTTAATGAATGTCACTCGCATCATTCTATTTTAAATAGATATATTTTACATATATTACACATTTTCAAGCGTTGCATATATGTTCAAATTCTATTTAAGGCCTTTGTTTATTCATCTTCAGAGCACATGCAGCACATAAAATGAATGGCACAGTGTGTGTTTTTTATGTGATAACTGGGAGGCAGGTTATTTCTTGTGTTCTGATTGTTCTCAGTGATGTATGAGAGCTTATGAGTCTCTCCTATTCTCTATCGCTTCTTTGTTTCTCAACCCTGTCCTGTCACTGTGTTTGTGTGTGTGTGTGTGTGTGTGTGTGTGTGTTGTATGTGTGCATTTTTCGGTCCCCATAACAAAATAGCTCATAAATCATACAGAATGAGGTATTTTGAAAATATCAGGACACGGAATGTTTTCTATGAGGGTTGGGTATAGAGTTAGAATTGGGGTATGAGAATATGTACAGTAGCCTATGTAAGCTACAGTATAAAAAGCATTATGTCTGTGGAGTGTTCTCACACCAGACGTGTGTGTGTGTGTGTGTGTATGTAAGGGTGTGGTAGTGGTGTTGCTGAGAGATAGGCCTAGTGTAGACAGGGTGTGCTTCACACACTCTCGGTGGCCGGAGGGAAGGAGTTTGAGCGTGTTTACCTGAGAGGTTTTGGGCGGGTCCCGCTGTGTCTGTGTGAGGAACAAGGTGTGGAGGATGAGGCCGTATGGTGCTGCTGTTTGGGTGTGTTTTGAGCTCAGTCTCCTCTGACTCAGCCCCGCGTCTCTGCTTTCCTCGAGTTCGTCAAAGGGCGTCGCCTCGTTCGTTGCGCACACCAGAAAAATCAGTGCCCCGAGGCGCACATTTTTCACTAGAGCGGCTCTTCCAGTACTGTTCAGTTCGCTCCGGCATGCTGATGACAGACAGCTGTGGTTGTGATATCCTAGCAACGGTCAAGAGCTAATGGCGTTTTATTTAACAACTAGTTTTCAATATATGACTAAATAATGTTAGTGCCTGAGAAATATACCAATACTGATAAGCATAAAATAGTATGACCAGATGGGTGAGTGCCGGTTTTTGGTGTCCTGTTCACATTCACAACCCGAGATGTCACCTAAAATGTTGACGTACAACCCTGACTGGCCGTTGGTTTTCCATAGCAATCTCGTTGCGATTGTTTTCACCCTCAGATGGCGCTGCGAACTCGACACTAGTTTACTTTTTAGCCAAGCACAGGACGCTGAGATCTGTAATCAACAGACACCTTTACCGATTCCAAGGTAAACATACTAACTCTTCATGTTATACGAATTGTATGTATGTATATACCACACCTTAAAGCCTGTTTTGCACAAAACTTTAAACAGTCCCGTAAATTCTAGTCTACTGTCGCGGCGCATTAGCTCCCAGAGACATTTTTACTACACGAGATTGAATAGTGACTTGCATTAAACTCCAATATGAATAGAAAATTTATTTCAGATAGTCAGCTAAAAATAACATTGCAAGATGTTTGTGTGGAAAAATAGCCTACGAATTAGAAATAATACGTCACTTTAGTTTAGGGTTAGCAAGCTAACATAGCCTCCTAAATATCAATTTTCATATACAAGTATTTGAAGACTTCTTTATGCTCAAAGATTGCGAAAATAAAAAAGTTAAATGGGCTACAGTCAGAAAATGTAAAAAAAAGAAAAAGAAAAAAGTTTGTTAAACACATATCAGGGCTCAACAATAAGGACTGCCCGATGGCCCGGGGACAGTGTGAGAGATGCTCGGGACAGTAGACAGAATCGTTACTGGCCTGATCAGGCCAGTGCTGCCTTGTCACTAAATTTTAATTTGCCTGCGACTATTTGTCATTTGCATGCATATATAGTCTTAAAATCAAGAAATAGTTTGTTTCAAGTATTTGAATGCTACTTTCTCTGTGAAGTCGTAAATACCATATTGCTGTTTTGGATTCCTCTTATCTGATTGGATGTCGTGAGCACTATTTTTTTCCGTAACCTGGTAAAAACCAACACAGCGAAGAGACGACAACATGACGACAACATCAAATTATGAGGCTAAAAGAAAATGTATGTTTTCAGCCAGGTCAGCCAGGTTTTGTTTTGCAATAAAATACCTGCAAATTTTCCTTAACATTTTTAGAAATTATTTTTGACACATTATTTAAAATATGAGGCTAAGAAATAGCAATTAACTTTTTTTTTGGTGGGGCCAGTGAAAAATTTTGGCAGGGCAAGTAAAAATCTGAACCACTGGTCCAATCGGGCCAGTAGAAAAAATCCTTAGTGTTGAACCCTGCATATGTGTCTGCTATTATGCTATACAATTTTATGTCTTTTTCAAAGGCAAACTTTTATCGTGTAATACGGTTCTTTGGTGATCCGTTTGCTGTAATTACCATCTATTTTTATAATACTTTTAAAATTAGAATGAATATAAAATATATATATGAGCAATTCCATGCAAATGTTAACCTTGCCATAAAAAAATTAAGTTGTCAGCAAAATAGCGAAACCCTTTTAATTCTTTTTGTGCATTCTTGTATTTTATAGTACTTTAGAAATACTCAAAAATGTCTTGGTCAGTGTTTTCAAACAATTATGTTTCATTTACCAAAGTCACACAAGTGGCAATTTCACATCTGTCACATCCATAATGGAAAAGAGTCACATCCATAACGACAATTTTTCCCCATAAAGGCAAAAATGTAAAATAAAATAAAATCAATCATGTTTGTTCTATAGAGAGACGACACTTATCCTTTAGATTAGCATTAGTTCTTTTGGGTTGTGCAGTTTAAATCACAGAATTTCTACAAAGTATGTTGTATACTGACATGACTTTTTTTTGTCATATCCATAACGCATGTTTATTTTCCTTATTTAAAATATAACAATTGTTTACAGATTGATATTTTTCTTATGCCATAACTCTGTGTATAGTTGTTTTGAAAAAAATAAACAGATGCTTCAATATAGTGTTAACATATACCTTTTCTGTGCGTTTATGTTTTGAGTTTTTACTGCAAATGTCACATCCATAACGCTGGAATTGCTCATATATATTTCCTTTTTTAAATAATAGTGAGTTCAACTGATATCAATTATTTGACTACTTAACTAGTTAATATCATTGGTATATATTTTATAAAACTACAGCCAGAAAGGAGAATCTGTGATGTTTTGTTTATCAAAATGGTACTTACTTTTGCTTTTCCTGGATGCTGCAACCTATACAAATAGGTAAACAAAGCATTAGCTTTTGTGTGAGTTTGTAGCCCACACAAGGGATTATATGGCAGAGGAAGCTTGCAATCCACACTGTCATGAATCTTAATATATACTTGCAAGTATTCATTTTGCCTGGTAGTCAATCCACTGGCTTTAAATTTGTGAATCACCAACCTTCAACTGAAATTGCTAGAAGCTGAAGAAATCACTTAATCTTGGATCGCCTGAGTATAAATTAACAGCAAGTTTTAATTTTGGACTATCCCTTTAAGTCTTTCTGTACCCAAACCAATACCACAGTGAATCACTGTCAATTCATATTAGACTAGACATGAACTATTTTGTAGCCACAGAAGGTGAATAGCAATTAGGTTATACCTCATAAAGTGAGGTACTTTCCAGATATTTAATGTATATGGTTTGTTCCTCAGGGTCTAAAGGGTTTTTAGGGCAGTTTAGTTGCTTCATGTGCTCAAACATGAAATTCAATTTCATTTTAGATCATTTATTCTGGTTAAGGGGCCCAAAGATGATTGTGTGGTAAAGAAGAAAACTGCAGTCTAAGACTGTTTATGATTGCTACATATCTATGGCTTCAGTTTGGTGGTTTGGTCTTGAGTTTGGGTGTGGTTCTCCTGCCATTATTCTTTTACCATAGTGAGAAATCTATCTATATCTTCCTTGTTTTCTATATATCTGTCCATCTGCTTATCTTTCTGTTTGTCTATTAGAATAATATCTCATTAGCTGGTTGACAAATAAAGTATTAGTGAAATAATTTGGAACAACATTTTATTACATTTAAGAAAGAATTTAAATTACTATTGTTTAAAATTAATTTATTTTGGCAGAATTGGGAATGAACATTTGAATGTGAAAATTGACATTTTACAACATAATATATAATAAATAAATATAAAAAATAGTAATATAATAAATATTGATTAATTTGTTTATATTGATCCTGAACATGTATAACTAAATTCTGAAAAAGGTATTTTAATAATCACAGGAAAAGTATTTTTATATGTAATATGTCATTATATTTATTTTACAGCATAATATTGAGAAGCTCTTCAATAAGCCTGGTAGAGTAAGAAATATTGACATAACTTGTTCTGAGGATATGAATCTTTGGAATTTAGTTCGCATTATATTGAGGGAAATTATTTAAGTTCTTATAATGAACATTTTAGAGTCAGTATTTTATTTTAAATGATGTGTGTGCACAGAAATTCTAAAGAACATATTTATAAGTGAGACAATCTGCTTGTTGAATGTTTTAGGTTTTATGGCATCTGTTAATTAAAGCACTGCCTCAAGCATTAATTTTTAATATCACATCGATGAACAATGGATTATGTTCTCGTGCTGTGTTCTGATATAGACATTTACTCAAACACGTCTTTATCTGAGGAATGGCATGATACATTTCCTATCAGGCACATATGCAGTATGAATCACTCATGAGTAAATGAACAGTTTGAGAGACAGAGCTTGACGTGCCCGCGCTTGTCAACTGGGAAGTTTTTAAATGCGCGCGCAAGGATCAGCCGGCACAAGTGTCAGGTGTCCGTTCAGCGCACCAAACGGACCATCAATAACCTTCTCATCGAACAGACACCATAAAAGCGAGAACTTGTCATTACATTTACTTTCTTGGATGTGGAAAATGAAGAGCAGTTTGATCTTTCTTTGCGCGTTTTGCATCTGGACTCCAGTTCACGGAACAGTACCATGTAAGTAAAGTTATCCACGTATTAATATATCAAAAATTCTAGAGGCTTGTAGCTGCCAACAGAAAGGTGTTAATTTGCTTAAGTTTCGCTTCATTTGTAAACCTGAGGTGCAAATAGCAAAATATTAGGTCAATAAATATTCGAAAGATAGCCGTTTTAACTAAATGAAAAGTACTTTTTTTAAAATAAAAGATTAGGATTACTGTAAAATGCTATTGTTTTAACCGAAGTTTGGGTAAATTATGGTTTAAAAATTGGCCAAACGGATAGATTTATCAATAATTTACCGAATTTGATTTATTTTAAAAAATAGTATAATTAATATTTTTCCGTTTTATTAATATTTAACATGTAGCCTACAGTATAGAACTGGCTATTTTGTATTTAAAAATCACACCAGTCACCGGTGACCCACATGTATGCAGATTAATTACAGTGTAGCCTGTACAGTGAATTGCTGGGCAACAAAAGTACTGTTAAAAGCATTACCTCATACATCATAAAAACTATAACTATAACCAATACTCGTCATAATAATAGTGATCCAGGAAAAAATATCCCTACCTGTTAATCTGTATGATAAATAGATATATAAATACAAAAAAGACAGCATTTAATATGCAACACTGTTCTTTAAAACCTTTTAAATATAATTCATAGTGTAAAAAATGTGAAATCATACATGGTTTGTTTTTATAACTGACCTTTTTGGTATTAAATCTGGTAAACTTGAAACTACAATTAATGACATTATGTTCTCATTTGTTATAATAACAAAATTATGAAGTTTACAACCTTTAAAAATAACAAAGATAGAAAGTTTATCATGTCAAATGTAAATCATTTTAAAATATAATTTGATGCTATAAGGTGATGAAACAAAGTTAAGGTTATACTATTGTAAATGTACAATGACTTAAAATAATATTGAATTAAACAATATATTAAAACTGAAAAATACTCTACATTAAAGTAAGTAAAAAGAGTCTATTTTCTCGGCCAATTTTAATGTTAACAAGAGTATCCAAGCAAACTCTCCTTTAAGAATCTCATCTGTTGTGTAATGATTGTAGTTTTGCTTTTCGCTGAGAGGCTGCGTGTCTGTCTCTCACCTGTGTAGGACCCTCTTGTTGCCCCTTTAGCAGGATAGGAATGCCTGTGAGTGAATGAGGTTTATGCTGACTTGATATGACCTCATAATACCTTTGCGATAAATTACTTGCAAGAATGAGCTTGTCCCAGCCACAAAGACAGTCAATTATCCAACATCCATTACCGACTGTGTTTTCAATATACTGTAGGCCTGACCGAGCATTGGCTAGGCTGTTTTATGGCATAATCGCATATGATCTAATGTGCTTACACAGCTGAAGGCTTTTCTCTTTCCCTTTTAAAAGTCGTCCACCCTGGATGTCCGGCATGTCTTTGTTGATCCCTGGGATAATTTGTGGTTTTGTCTTTGTATGTGCCGGTAGCTTATGGTTTGTGGCTTTGAGTAATTGTCTTTATTGAGAGTGAGTGAATATACCTTAAGGTGTGGTGTAATTTACGTTGGCAGCAGGTGTTTGTTTTTATAGCTAAAAGATTGTCTTCATGCTACTTTCCCATACTCGGAGCAATACCACTAAAAACTTGACTGGCGCCAGTTGTGTTTGACAATGTGATAATTAATTTTTTGCAGACTTTAAAAAGTCTACTTGTTCAGCATATTCTTTAACCACAGGAGGCTGGGGAAGTCTTTATAGGGGGTCCTCTTTGAACATGGGGAAGTTATTGACACCAGATAACTAATCCTGGCATGTTCTCTTGCAGCCTCCTCTGCCTGTTCATGTCATGGGAAGGCACGGTACTGCAGAGCAGATCAGCTGGGATTGTACTGTTTAAACTGCCAGGGAAACACCCAAGGGCGGCATTGCGAAAGCTGTAAGGAAGGATACTACCACCAGAGGGCAGGAGACAACTGTTTGCCCTGCAACTGCAACTCTGCAGGTGAGCCACTGCTTGTATTTTACAGGGTGATTCAAAAAGAATACCACAACTTTGAAAATCTGTATTTAATCATAGAAACATGATGGAACCTTGGGTAATTAATCAATGTAAAGAGTACTTAAAAGTTTTTTTTTTGTTTTCGATTAAAAGCAAATTTATAGATGTACAATTCGACCCCATCCAGCATACTCGAGTGACATCAATCAGAAAGTTGTGGTATTCCTTTTGAATCACCCTGTATTGTATTGTATTGTATTGTTTTGTGTTTCTATGTCTTAAATTACACTTCCAGTCAAAGGTTTGGGGTCGTTTTTTTTTTCATGTTTTTTTTTTAATAAACATATTCTGTTCATCACGGCGGCATTTATTACATGTAAAAAAAAAAAGTTAAAATGTTAAATACTTAATTATTAAATATTTATTTATTACTTATTGTTTGTATTTTCAAATGAAATTAATAGACCAGTCATTATTGCTTTTAATAGTATTACCATTAATAATAATAATATTTATAATGATAATAACGATAATAGTTGCAGGTGGAAGGGTATCTGCTGTGTAAAACATGTGCTGGATAAGTTGCCGTTCTTTCCTCTGTGTCAATCCCTGATAAATAAAGGGACTAAGCTAAAAAGAAAATGAATGAATGAATAAAAACAATTGATACTAGAGTGATTTCTGAAGGATCATGTGACTCTGAAGACTGGAGTAATGAAGCTGAAAATTCATTATAAAAATCACTGGAATAAACTATTAAATTATATTATAAACTACTTTTGAACAGTTATTTTATAGTGCAATAACATTTCACAGTTTTGCAATTTATTTATTTATTTTTTGATCATATAAGCAGGATAACCTTTTTTATTTAATTTTTTTATTTGGTTCATCTTAGGTCAGACAATGAAATATACATAATATTGATACATAAAGATAATACACACTGATACAATTCACCAAACAAGAATGATCAGGAAAACATAATTATACACTAAATAAATAAATATAAGTATATATAAAAGGTAAAATACCACATATTTATGGAGGATAAGCTTATTTTAAAACATTTATAAATCCTACTGACCCTAAACTTTTGACCGGTAATGTATATTGAGAGCTGCATGGCCTGGTCAAAAATTATTTGGCAATTTCATCAAGAAATGTAAAAATTGTTTAAGTGTCCAACACTTTTCAACAGAGTAAGTAATGTTTAAAGATGTGGAAAATCGCATTAATTATTTACTAAAATTTTAGAATCTGCCTGGTCTCTAGTTTGATTTGCACACTTAAAGGGATAGTTCACCCAAATATTGAAATTTACTCACTATTTACTCACCCTTAATTTGTTCCAAAATTACATCTTTTTCTTTCTTCTGTTGAACACGAAAGATGACATTTTGATTAAAGCTGAAAACCTGTAATCATTGACTTTACAGTAGGAAAAACAAACACTATGGAAGTTGATGGTTACAAGTTTCCGGCTTTCTTCAGAATATCTTCTTTTGTGTTCAACAGAAGAAAGAAACTCATAAAAGATTGAAAAAGCAGATGATGACAGAATTGTTTCATTTTTGGGTGAACTATCTCATCGAAAATGTGATTTCATTAAATACAAAATATCGAACCAAATGTCATCCACACATAAATTGATTAATTCACTTTTTGGAACCATATTATCAATTATTTTTAATCAGGAAATTCCCATCAGTATAGTTTCTGCATATAGAAAATCAACTATAAAATACAAATGTGAGCTTGCACTAAACCCCTTTCAAATAAATGTTATTAGTTTTGATTTCATGTAATGCAAAAATCTGCTACCTGGCTGAAGTTTTGCACCGTAATATTTATTGGACTACCTTTAGCTTTGATTACTGTGTGTGTTTTCATCATGACATACTTTCAACAGCCTCAAACAATCAAAAGAAGCAAAACCTGAGTTAAGCTGTGCTAAATGCATATAATTGTTCTGTCCAGGTTCTCAAGGACCTGTCTGCAGCAGTAATGGACAATGCACATGTAAACAGGGAGTTCATGGAGACAAGTGTGACCTCTGTCATGACGGTTCTCCAGTCACTGCCAATGGATGTGAGCCTTTAAGGTGAGAAGGCTGATCTCTGATCTCTATCTAATTATAAAAATACAGGTTTGTTTAGTGCTATTAATATTCTTCTGATGCAGGCTAAGCTGTTGGTCGCGTAACAATGACCGTCTCACATACAATACAGAGGAGTGCCTTCCCTGCTTTTGCAATGGCCATTCAAATGTGTGCAGCTCAGCCGAAGGGTATTCTGTTAACAACATCACTTCACCTTTTGAAAATGGTAAGCTTGAGGTGTAAACTCAATCATTTTTAATGTGGTGCGTTGTTATTTTAATGCAATCCTTTGGTTCTCACAGGACCTGAAGGGTGGCGAGCGGCAACTGCTCAAGGTGTGAATCCTTCACAAGTGCAGTTCAGGTGGTCTCCCACTCACAAAGACCTTGAGGTCATCTCAAAGGAGATCCTTCCTGTTTATCTGTTTGCTCCAGGTATGTGAATACATTAATTGGCAGGATCAGTAATATATTTCCATTGGTCAAAATATTAAGAAAAACTCTAAAATATCTTTATTTAATATATAGGGCATTTCATAACTGAGGGTACATTTTGCGTCTCCTAGATAACCTATTATCTATAACCTATTCTTATTATCTTCTATTATTTTTTAAAAACAAAAACTTAAATGAAACTTAAATTATACATTTTTAATAATAAAACAAATTATATGAAGTGATTCATAAAATAATGTTTGTATGTGTATTTTGTCTTGAAAATTTGAACTCAGAGACTCACACTACCTTTTTTGACTGTTGCTGCTTCATGAATCAAACATTCAGCTTCAATTATCATCAGCAGATTATAAAGTCTTATAGATAGTGGAAACGGCCTTAAAAGCATACCGAACCGTACCGTACCACTCAGTGGAAACAGGCCATTATTATCATCATTTTTTGTGTGTGCACTCTAAAAAGTTATATATTAGCATTTGCATAAAACCTCTGTTTTCTGTATTATGTGTAATTTCAGTGGTATATGAATACATTTTGTGTCTGTCCCTACATTCTGGTCAACTTTGTTACATTGGTTATAAAAAAGCATAAAGTCTGTAAAGCACTGATAAAGTAAGCATGTGACTTGCTCCAAATGATTTTACTTCATCTGGTGGGAAACTCTGGAATGCATTGAGGCATTTCATTATTCTTCTGTCATTAATTTAAAAGAGGAGCCACCAATAGTAGATGTGTCAACACTGTTATTGTGATATTTGATTAAATTGTTTGTGTTTCTGTCTGTTTTACAGCATCCTACTTAGGGAATCAGGCCTTGAGCTACGGTCAGACGCTCACCTTTTCTCTTCGTCTAGACAGAGGTGTCCGTCGTCCCTCCACATCTGATGTTGTTCTAGAAGGAGCAGGTCTTAAAGTATCTGCCTCTTTAGGGGACTTGAGATCTGTGGTGCCCTGTGGCAAGAAAATCACCTACACATTCAGGTAACACTATCATCAGGAATTACTAGAGCAGTGTTAGTTAGTTAGTTAGTTAATTAGTTAGTTAGTTAACTTTATTTGTCCCCGTAGGGAAATTTCATTTGCAGCATACACTCACAGAGACCTCTGGCATTTCACATTTGGCATATATATGTACATAAATAAATCATTTAAGAACATGGAGCACCTACTTTAAATAAATATCCAATCTACAAGCCGTCAACTGAGGGAGGAGGAATTTAAAAGCTTAATTGCTTGGGGTATAAATGATCATTTTTTTCTATTTCTTACAGTGTGTAAATGCAAGAGGTGCTTATTCTGCCTTTATATCTAGTTCTGCATGTTAGTTGCTGGACTATTTTAGAAATACTTTGATTGTTCTTTTTCATTGAATATTAAGAAGAAATATTTTAATATAAAAGGCATCAAAAATTTGAATATTTTCACATGATTGGTCTGGAAATTGGTCCTGAAGAAACATTTATCATCATCATCAATGTTGAAATCAGTTGTGCTACTAAATATATTTTTTAGAAACCGGTTAATGTCTTTTTGGTCACTTTTGATCAGTTTAATGTGTTCCTAGCTGAACATAATATTTTCTTTCACATCTTTAAATAGTATTATACATTAGTAAAAAATGTAAATAAAAAAAATTCAAAGTAATTTTAGAAAATCTCAAAATGAAATGCATATTTTCATTTTGTTATAATTTCACAATTACCATTATAGACAATATTATAAAAACTAACATTATTGAAATACAATTATATTTCAATTTATAGATTCGTTTTTTTTGTTTATTTTCCTTATTTGATGAAAGTGTCAATTAGTTGTTCTCATCCAAAATGTACAAATGTCAATGTATCATTATCACAAATTTATATTATATTATATATTATAACAAATTTTGAAAGTTATATTTGTTAGATTAATTATCATGATTCTAATGTATACTACTGTACATATTAGACTGGACGAACAGCCGAGCAGCAAGTGGAAACCCCAGCTTTCATCTGCAGAATTTCAAACACTCTTGAGCAATCTTACAGCCATTAAGATTAGAGGGACATTTGGTGAAAATGGTGAGTATTTAATCTCTGTACTCTGGAATGTATCAATGAGCCAATGAGCTGCGTGTATTGTTGAAAACAAGTGCATAAACAGGGATCCACATATGTTTTCATTCTGGTTCTCATGAAAGCACAGGTTTGCATGTAGTGTAATGCATTAAATATCATTACAAAAAGTCATTATTAGTGATAGTAGTAATAGTAGTATTGAATTTTTCAGTAGAGTAAAAATATTTGTGAATGAATAGAACTCGAAAATGGAGTACTAATATTTGAATTTCATTTAGTTTTCTTTCAGTTTTAGATTTAATTGTCATCACTTTCGAACCTAAAATCAGCAGGCTTTTATTTTGTAGAGTCGATGGCAATTAAGTTCATGCTCTGGTGGTTTTAGAGTAAAGTATGTCAGTGAATGAAGTGTTACAGTTTCACATTTGCTCTAAGGAAGCAGCGTGCCCATGGCCTAGATTTGCTTTCAGTTTGGGTCAAATTGAATGCGGCATTACAGGTTTTCAATCTAAAATGTGATTGTGCATTAACAGCTCTGTGTGACTGCTTTCTCAACAGGACGTGGTTATCTGGACGATGTCTCTCTGGTGTCTGCTAAACTGGGCCCTGGAACTCCTGCGCTCTGGGTAGAGAAGTGCAGATGTCCTGCTGGATATGATGGACATTTTTGTGAACGATGTGCCACCGGATACAAAAGACGTTTTCCTGGACAAGGCCCCAGAAGCCTCTGTGATCCCTGCTCCTGTCAGGGTGGAGCATGTGATCCAGAAACAGGTTTGTTATTTTACTATTTAAAGCAATAGTCCACCCAAAAATGGACATTTCCTCACCGTTTAGTCGTATTCAAGTGGTTCTATACCTTTAGGAATTTCTTCATTCACACAAAGGAAGATATTCTGAAGAATGTTAAAAAAAAGGAGCCATTGACATCTATAATAGAATTAAAGACTACTGTTGAAGTCAGTGGCAATGTATTTTTTCAGCATCCCTCAATATTTCTTCCTTTGTGTTCAACAGAAGAAAGGAACTCAAATAGCTTCGGAACAAGTAGAACATAAGAAAATGACACAATATTTTATGTTTGGTTGAACTCCCCGTGGTCATTGCTTGCCCAATTTACCCATGGACATGGCTACTGTTTGTCTATGGCTAAACATGGTTTATGTCACTGTAATATGCCACTGTCTTGACAAAGTAATGTCAAGAGTCATAAAAGATTTTTTTTAGCCGTAATCTAAAGCTAAAACAAATCTTAAAATGCCATCCATAAGCTGCCTTCTTTTATCTGCTGTGGCTAAAACTGAATACCTTCCGATAACTGTCTCAGTGGGCAAAGGCCTTGCTTAGTAACATAGGTTGCTAAAACATAAGCGGCATGAAATTGACAACACCGTAAATAGAGCTGTGGCAAAAAATCATTCAAGAAATCGATTCTGCATTGATGGGTTCTTGTGAATTCGGCTGAGTCATTATAGTTGGCTTTTGTGCAATGGGAGACCTTGGAAAATGCTAACATTAACCTGATAGCACTGAAAGCTCACAAATCGACATTAAAACCCATGCGTCCTGAACACATGAATGCGCGCTAGACGACATCACTACAGTACATAATGTAAAATTCAATGATGTTAAATCTTTACAGTAGTTAGTATTTACTCCACCAAAAAAAGAAGGTAGGTTGTTGATGTTGGCCTGCCATTCTTTTTTGAGCCATGTCCATAAATGTGCTGATGATGTAATAATTTCTGCATGAACCGGGTGAGCAGAGGTTTGTAATTACATATTTTGACAGGCAGGTAGGACGGCCAACCTGATTTCACCATGTAGGGCATGTTCCTGGATTGACATCTATTATGTTGATCCTGGAGCAACATTTCAATCATCCAATCAGAATTAAGGGATATGTTTACCATATATATTACATGTACATGATTGTTATCTAATCCGCTGTGAATTTGGGAATAATTTACAGTTAGTTCAGGGGTAGGGAAATGGGTATGGATTACATTTTCAAACAAAAATGATGTTCCAGGATCAACATAGATGTTAATCCAGGATGGCATCGTACTTGGCAAAATTATGACGTGCCAGGTAGGACAGCCTATCATAATGTTCGGGCCAAATGTTTTGATTGGACACTTTGATTTGATTAATTGTTCGTGTTCTTGGGCTGTACACAGGATATTATAATACATAGAAATACATTTGGACTTTCAACCATTCATTCATTCATTCATTTTCTTGTCGGCTTAGTCCCTTTATTAATCCGGGGTCGCCACAGTGGAATCAACCGCCAACTTATCCAGCATATTTTTACGCAGCGGATGCCCTTCCAGCCACAACCCATCCCTGGGAAACATCCACACACACATTTACACTCATACACTATACGGACAATTTAGCCTACCCAATTTACCTATGCCACATGTCTTTGGACTTGTGGGGGAAACCGGAGCACCCGGAGGAAACCCACGCAACCACAGGGAGAACATGCAAACTCCACACAGAAATGCCAACTGACCCAGCAGGGGCTCGAACCAGCGACCTTCTTGCTGTGAGGCAAACGTGCTACTCACTAAGCCACTGTGGCGCCCCTGACTTTCAACCAGCATAACAAAAATAATTTCTGAAGACAAGCACATTTAATGTAAACACATCTCACTGTGAACACACTTGTAATTTGCTTAAACCTTTGTTAACTTTATTAATGATTATTGTAGGTTCAAGTGGTATTTGTGAAATTAATTGAGTGTAAGCAGAGTAACGGCTGTTTGTAAAGCATACAGCGCCTTCTGCTGTTAAAAACTAAGCTCAGAATCGATTTAAGAGAGAATAGCGATGCACTTTGAAAAACAGAATCAATTTCTTGAACAGTTTTTCACCACAGCTCTAGTGATAATTAATTAAAGCAATTATATAGGTAAATTTACCTTCTGGCACTTAATGTCCAAATGTATGAATGTTCAATTTTTAACAACAGGGGTCGTAAATAACACAATTTTAGTAAAAATCAGTGACTGAGACTTATTGAGAATCTTTTATGTACTTTTGAAGATCAGAAATGTGTATTTTTCTCCCTCGTGCCAGTTAGTGTAAATGTGTTTTAGTTACGAAAAAAAGTATGTCTGAGCTGAGAAACGTGGATTTATTGTGTTTGCAGGAGGCTGTTACTCTGCTGATGAGATCCCGAATCTGCAGATGTGTCCTACGGGTTATTATGTGAACCGCCAACTCTCCAACTCCTGCCGGAAGTGTCCCTGTTCCGAGGGGGAGTCTTGCTATGTGATTGGAGGAACACGAGAGGTGACGTGCACCCACTGTCCTCGCGGGACTACAGGTGAAAAACATATGCAAAACTAGATGCTCTTAAAGGAATAGTGCATAGTAACTGTACATACTACAGTTTAATACAATCATTGTTATTGCTATAGCTAGTTAGACCGAAAACAATAAAACCAATATTAATTGTTCATTTGAATGAAAAATTAATGTTTAAAATATGTTTTAATAAATTACAAATAATAATTTATATATTTTTCATGTTGTTTCAATAAAACAAAAGTAGTTCTAAAAATAAATAGAGAATAATAAAAACATCAATACCTAAAATAAAAATAGAATAAAATTCATAAAAATCAATACTACAACATTTTAAACAATTTAAAAATAAATATCATAAATACTTTTCAATTTTTTTTCTAGATTAGTATATTTTAAATTGTGATTTATTTACTCCATATTGTGTTCATCAGGTAATTTAATTAACTCACTCGATCAAGCTGTAAAATGTCAAAAGGCACTATAAAACATCCAATTTAAAAAGTAATTTATTTTACTCACTTTCCAAGGAACTCTGAAATAAACTCAAGATAAAAAGAATTTCCTTATTTCTGCATTACCAATCATGTCTTTCCTCAGGCTCCCGTTGTGAAATCTGTGATGAAGGTTTTTATGGAGACCCTCTGGGAGAATACGGCCCTCGCAAACAGTGCCAGCCGTGCCAGTGTTATGGCCATGTGGACCAGAACGCTCTGGGCAACTGTGACCGGCGAACAGGGCAGTGCAGGAAGTGCCTGAACCACAGCACTGGCCCCAACTGTGAAAACTGTGAAGCTGGATACCACCACAACTACCCCACAGAGCCATGCCAGGGTACTGATGAACACAAACCAAAATATATTATTCCAGACCAGGGGTCTGGAGGGCCTGTGTCCTGCTGAGTTTAGCTCCAACCTGCTTCAACACACCTGCAAGGAAGTTTCTAGTATATCTAGTAAGATCTTGATTAGCCAGTTCAGGTGTGTTTGATTAAGGTTGGAGCTAAACTCTCCAGGACACTGGCCCTCCAGGTCAGAGTGTGGAAACCCCTGTTCCAGACAGAACCCATAAGCACTAAGGCCATCTGAGTTTTGTTTTTATTTTCTCCTTGTAGCTTGTAACTGCAACCGACAGGGTTCTGTGTCCAGTTCTTGCAATGATAAAGGCCAGTGCGAATGTAAAGAAGGATACGATGGACTCAGGTGTGAGGAATCTACATGTCCGTCCTGCTTTAACCCCGTCAAGAGCAAGGTAAGAGACTAAGAAACAATCATTTGTTCTAAAATGTGAATATTGTGAGATATAATTAATTAGCATGCTATTTTTAATTTTAATATTTTGATGGTGGTCTTATGCTAAAGAAAAATATCTCATTATTTTCACTGTTTATAACTGTTGTTTTGCATTAACGTTTTTGAAAAATTGAACACAACCTTATGAAATAAAATTTCAAAAGAGCTAAATTTATTTGAAACCTAAACCTTTTGTAATGATATAAATGACTGCTGTCACTTTTGAACAGTTAAATGTGTTCCTGCTAAGTAATAAATTATAAAACAAATGTATATTAAAGATAAAAATATTTAAAAAATGATAGTTCTATATAATCATTTGTCTGTGGGTCAAAAACATGATGTCTGATTTTGGTGTTACTCATCAATTTAAATATAAAAAGTTATTTAATATACACAGTAAACATATTACATGCACATAAAGCTTCTGTTGTGATGTTTCAAATGCTTTTTATGAAAATAAAATGTGTGATTCCATTTTCATTCTGTGTAATTTTGTAAAAAATTAACATATTATTCTGTACTTGTCCTTGTGAATATATATATATATATATATATATATATATATATATATATATATATATATAAACCTGCTCATTTGAAATAAAATTATTATACAAAATGATTTAAATTAATAATGTAAATTAGAATTTTTATTATTATTATTATTATTATTATTATTATTATTATTATTATTATTATAGAAATTATTATCTGTGATGTAAAAAAAAACTGATGTTTGACAGAGCAAATATTTTCAAAGTATTTTCTAATTAAGTATATTTTTCTTCTGGGGAAAGTCTGCTACCATTTAACACTTAAAAAATGAATAATAAAACACAAATAAAAATGGTGACGTCAATATTATAAGCCAATTGTTTTCAATTGTTTCACATACAAATGTTGACCAATGACTTTCTAATATTTGTATCTATATTATATTGTGTTGTATTATAAATGTACTGTAAATACTTCCCTGACAACATTTTTTGGTTTAGAAACTAATGTTACACTGAATGATATTTTAGTGGGTGTCTTCTGTGGGTCATGAGATTTAACTGCTGAGAAATAATGATCATTTAGTTTGTGTCAAAATGAGCACTGTACACTCTGCACTATGTGAAAGAAGAAATAAGCGAGTCCTGCTGGGTTTGATGACTGTTTATTATCTGGTGAATGATATAACGGTATGCTGCTTTGGAGCTGATCTTGATCACTGACTGTGTGGGAGGAATTAAATGTGCTGATTGCCCAGGGAGCTACTCACACAGTCAAGACTGATCTCAATCTCACTGCATTTACCACATCTACATAACAACAGGAAAAAAATGTTCACTTAAGTCAAGACACTGCAGGTGAATAGAGTAAAACAACTACCTAATTATTATGACTATACTTCATAGTTAATCATTTACATAAAATGTAATGTTTAAATATGCAAATGAGGCATTGTTTTGTCAAATATTGGCTCATTTGCATACATTTGAAGTGCAAGATCTTGGTTCTGGTTGAACAAAGTCAAATTCTTGTTTAATTTTAATTTTAGTAAATTTAATCAAAGGTTTTACAAATTTTATTTGACAAAAAATATATATATTCTTGTAACTTATGTGGGAGTAAATTCCTCTGTAAGTGAAGTTTATTTATAAACTAATTTCGAGAGGATCACGTGCAGATGATTGCTCGCAGCTGGTCCCGCATTATCCAATTTATGATTACCAATCAGATGAGTCCTAAGCCACTATATATACCCTAAGTTCCATATCACAGCCATCTTCGTTTTGAAGAATCCTCCCTTCCACCCCTACTCCTCCTTCCTAGATGGGTGGCACGGTGGCCCAGTGGTTAGCACTGTTGTCTCACAGCAAGAACATCACTGGTTCTAGTCCTTACCAAGCCAGCTGATGTTTCTGTGTGGAGTTTGCACGTTCTCCCCATGTTCACGTGGGTTTCCCCCGGGTGCTCCGGTTTCCTCCCACCGTCCAAAAACATGCAACTTAAGTTAATGGACTAATACAAATCAGCACCATAGACATGCTCTTAGTTAGTAGTTATCTTTTCATAGCGATCACTATCTGTTCATTAGCTACTCGCAGGGGAGTTCTCGAGATCTACCTGAGCTCAAACTCTCCTCTCGCCTTGCGAACGGGAGGGAGCCCTGGGCTCGAGGATCTTATGAGCTCAGGGCTCTCTCCCGGGACAGCATGCCAAACAAGCTTTATAATCAATCATCAGCTAAGTGTGAACTCTTGAAACATCTTCATAATACACATATGAATAGAACTTTTGCTCAAAAATAAAAAGTTAAAAATAAAAAAATAAAAAGTGTTGCTGATTTACAGCTCAGAAAAGACCATAAATTGGAGAAAAAATGGCTTCAAAAATGTGTATTGTAATTAAAATAGACATAAGTTATTAAAATGCATAAAATAAAAAGAATTTTAAAAAGAATTTTAAAGAAAAGGAACACATTTTAATCTGTTTGTATCTGTTTTTTATTGTTTTATTTTCTTATACTTTAAATTTTATTTCTGTTTATGTAAAGCACTTTGAATTGCCAGTGTGTATGAATCGGCTATATAAATAAACTTACCTTACCTTGTATATGTTTCATGATTTTTTTCATTCGTTTAAATAAAAACAACTTTTTTTATTATAATAATAATAATAATTGTATGGACTTAAAAGTCTATTTTAGATACTTTTCTTTCCATTAGACTGAAAAAAAAAACAGTTTATGGAAAAACCCAACATTTTTTTAATCCAGTTCACACAGAACTGTTACGTAAATGATGGCAAACAAATCTTTATCCTGTGTTTTATCAGATAGAGGTCTATGCACGCCAGCTGCAGGAAATGGAGGATTTATTTAAGGGATTTGGAGGTAATGATGCTCCGCTCAGCGATGCTCAGGTGGACAAGGCTGTTGGGGCAGCAGAGGTCATGGTCCGAACCCTGGAAAGCAGAGCAAATGAACTCACAAGTATGAAAATTCCTGCTTTGTCAGGTTACATTTTGTTGTTTCCATTTAGGTTATTGAATATATATTTTAAGATTTGTTTTGTGCCAAACAGATACAGAGAAACAGCTTCAGGATAAACTGGCAAGCATTAGTCGATCTCAGCTGAGAGAGGACAGAAACATGGAGGCTTTGTTGACAACAGTGGATGGGATCAAAAACAATGATCAACAGTACAGAACAGAAGTTTCAGAAATCCGTAAACTCATCAATGACATCAGGTTAAAGCTGCAGCAGGCCAAACGGGAGATCCAGGAAATTGTGAGTATATCTGGATTATTTTTTCGAACAGATAGAAGTCAGTAAAATTGATACTTCTTCTGCAATGAGATGAAACCTAAGAAACACATATAAAAAGTACAAACATCAAGGGCACATAAATACACACACAGATTTACTTGAAAACGTTTTCTTTATATATTTCCCAAGTTCTGTTTCATAGAGATATTCTTTTTCAACACATTTAAAAATATTATAGTTTTTATTACTCATTTCTAATAACTAATTTCTTTTGTCTTTGGAAATGATGACAGAACATAATATTTTGCTAGTTATATTTGTAATTTAAAGGCTTAGCTAGTTTAATTAGGTTAACTAGGTAAGTAAGATTAATTAGGCAAGTCATTGGACAACAGTGGTTTGTTCTGTAGACAACAAAAATATATATTTATATATATATTAAGGGGGCTAATAATTTTGACTTAAAATTAAAACACAAAATTATAATTTATTACAGCTAAACTAAAAGAAATTAGACTTTTTCTAGAAGAAAATGTATTATAGGATTCTTTGAAAATATACTTAAGGTGTTAAGCAGTGCTTGGGAAATATTGGAAATGTAAAAGAATAAAATATTAACAGGAGTTAATAATTTTTACTTCAACTGAATATACTCAGTTAAGTTATGTAAAATAATTATTGTTTTTTTTTTGATAATCCTCAGCATTTGCCTCATGTGTGTATTTCAGGAGATTCCCTCAGGTGATGCTGTGCCAGGCTCTGACACCTTGTCTGATCTGATTCAGAGAGCTACTGATCTTGCTGAGCAGTGAGTTGTGTGTTTTTCTCAAACGCTGCTAACAGTCAAACAACACAAACATGTTCTAATGCAACAACACGACCACTGCTTAGCCCACAGAGACATTTAGATAATTATGTGCATATTTATTACAGTTGTTACACAAAGCATCAGGTTATATTGCAAAAGTAAAAAGAGATTTATTGGGCCTCTATTACCAACCATTTTTACAAACAAATCTGTTTTCAAACCCCACTTACACACTATTATTTAACCGTTTTCTAAACAGAAGCACAAAACAGAAGTGATCACAGACTACTGTATACAAGAAAATATACAAATGATAAACAAGACAAAACAAAATACATATAAAAAATTAAGTATTTGTTTTCAGCTAAGAACTGAATTACGACCATGTACTTGAGTGATGATATATAGCAGTCCGGTTCATTAAAAGTCGATAAAATTATAGTATTTGAATGAAATGTATTGGTGGTCTTTATTATAAATAAAAACAAATCTTTTGGAAGTATAAATAAATTATACATTTATTTCAGACAAATTTATTGACCAATCAGCTATCATGGTTTATACATTTCAGTTTTGTTTGATTGATTACTCTGCTTAATATTTTCGTTTGACGAGCTTATCATTATAATAATATTTTCGTACTAATACTTACTATTTTATCAATATCTCTACTTATTATTTTCGTGTGACGGGCTTATCATTATAATCATATTTCTCTACTAATACTTACTATTTGATCAAGATCTCTACTTAATGTTTTCAGGCTCATCAAAAGGCATCATTTTAAACAGATCTATATTTGTTGTTTTTTGAAGAACCAGTTGTGCTCTATCTATTTGTGCTTACACCTGCTCACTTCTTGTGTTTTTGTGAGCAGATAGCTATGCTATCATGAAAAGGGCAGGTGTACTGTAAATAAAACACCCTCTGAAACACATTCGAGATGGATATAGATTCGGTTGCTCAGCCCGC
Organism: Danio albolineatus; assembly: GCA_903798035.1. Lineage (NCBI taxonomy): Eukaryota > Metazoa > Chordata > Actinopteri > Cypriniformes > Danionidae > Danio > Danio albolineatus. Next base: position 4,049,548 of record CAIGQQ010034181.1, on the reverse strand, counting down.
TTCAGTAGGTGGTCTGGGACAGGTCTAAAATCTGATTGCTGAAACCACACGTGTACATTTGTTTAAATAAACGAAAGAACGTGTTATAGACTGTATGACATGGTTAGATATAAAAGTGCAAATGCAACAGTATTGATGTTGGTTTTATTTTATTCTTTCTTTTATGTTAAAAAAAATGTGAATTTTAAATTAATATCAAATAAGGCCATTGACAGCAGATGTGCTTCACACACCTGTTGTAGAAAATTATAGCGTTCGTTCGTTTACAAAGCCACAGTTTTTTTGTTTTTGGCAGAGCAGGTAATACACAAATTAATGTAAACCTTTATTATGTCTTGTGTGTTTCTGTACAACAAAAATAGATATTTTAATTTAGCCCTTTTATGGGAAACTATGGGGGGTTTCCTATTTTGATAAAAAAAAAAAATCTGGCTTTTTTTTTATTTTATTTTTTAGTCCAGCAGTTAAGCAGGACCTCAAAAAAAAAGTGTAATACTCAGTGTGTTTCTCTTTATGGAAATGTTTAGTAAAAGGCAAAAAATCTATATGATCTGAAGAGTAAAATAAGCGTACTATCTGGCACAATTTTACTAAAGAAGACATGGGAACTCCTTAAGAAGATGTTGTGAATCTGTAATGGATTCTTGTAGATGAAGTTTCTTGAGAACTAAAATTCTTGAGAAGATATTGGTAAATGAGGCCCATTGGATCTTTGGCATTAACAATTCATCATAAATTCAAACTTGAGAATTTTTTTTGCTATAATAACTATTAATAATTATTTAAGTTTTAATTACATTCGTGCCATTATTTGCGTTCATTGTTGTTTTTCACCTGTGCACATTTTGAGGTTTTTGCTTAACCATTGATTAGACTTCCCTACCATATTTAAAATGTTTAATATAAAACTGATTGAATGCTTTCCTATTAGGCACCAGGGTGAAGCAGTGACGGTGGAGGGCATTGCAGACAGTTCTCTAGCCCAATCAGAGAAAGCCCTGGACCTCATCCGAGGTGTCATCAACCGAGAAAATAAGGTCAAAGACGAGATCAGGGACCTCAAAAGAGAGTATGTTGGGAAATATTGTTAAACTAAATCTCTGGCATTCATTGTGGGGTGGTAAGACTCTGACCTTACTTACTGCTGATGTATTTGTCAGGTATGAAGCGGATGTAAATAAAGTGCTTGACATGGACAGAAAGGCCAATCAACTGACTGATGCAGCTGGAAAGGAAAGCGGGGAGGCTCAGAACGCTCTCCAACAGTTATCTGACCTGGAAAAGAAACTTCCAAAGCCTCTCACGGTACTGGATTAAATAGATTGAATGTTTGTGGACTCTGTGAAGGTTAAAGGCTGTGAAGTCTTTGTTCAGGCTCTCATTAGCTTTCTTAAAAGTATATACTTCATAAAAGTAACAATGTGTGGTTTTAAAAATAAAAATAAGATAAATTAATCATTTAAAAAGAGCCGTTTTGAAAGGGCATTTCTAGAATTGGTTAAAAAAGTGAAAAAGATATTAAAGGTAGTTATATCTTCGTTATATCTTAGTTAAAGGTAATCTCACAATTCTGACTTTTTTCTTGCAAGATAATTAAATGTAATCTCACAATTATGATTTTCTTTCTTGCAATGCTGAGTTTATATCCCACAATTCAGGTACTTTTTTCCTTATAATTTATTTGTCCTATGCTATTTTTCACAATTGCTTCCCTACAATTCTGATTATTTAAAGGGTCATAAAACCCCCCATTTTCGGTTCAAGTCTACCTCAGAATTTTTTCAACAAATGCTCCGAGATGGGCGTGGAGTGCTGCGATCAGAGGGTGGAGTGGGCATGTCAGGCACAACAGGGGAAAAAGAAGGGCTCAAGATAAAAAAAAAATCCGATACAAAATGTTAGGAGACGCATGATTTTATAGTTTACAAAGTTAATACAAAAATGCAAAAAATATACAGCAAGTAATTTAATGCTGTTACATATATGATAGGCTGTTTGTAACTTTGTATAATATATAACCACAACTTGTTATATCATCATAAAGATAATCGTATTTATATAAACACTATAAATGAGGAGGAGTTTTCTCCTGAATCCCCGGATCTGAATGCAGACACAGTGGATAGCAGTACAGCATGTCTCTTTCCCTATCTATTCCAACCATTAGCCCTGCCGGTTATCTGCCGGTTAAGTCCGCCATTCTCCAGTTCTCGTACACCTCTCCCGACAAAAACAAAAATGATCCAGTTTTCTTACAATTAAAGCTGACTCATGTCTTAATTGATGCTCAACACACACAAATCTGTTAAATTCTCAAAAAAAAAGTCATACAATTCTGTTTATTTCTTGCTGTTATGACTCTTGTCCTCAGAATTTCAACTTTATTTTCTATGCGATTCTGATTTTTGTTTTTTAACAATAATTTTTTTTTATTTATCATTTAATAAAACTTTATTTCTTGCCGTTCATACTGTATATCTGTCTCAGAATTGCATTTTTTCTTTGCAATTGTGTGTTTATAAGCTTTCGCACATGTTTTATTTAATTCCTCTCAATTCAAATCTGCAATCTCGAAATTGTGGGATATGAAGATACATTTCTGACTATCCAACTTACATGGTTCTAATAAAAGTATACTGTTTCACATTTAATTTACCATTTAAACAGAAAGTTACATATATTACTCTAAATTATATTACACAGTATGAAATTAGGCTTGATTCTTCTGAATATATACACAGTTGAAGTCAAAATTATTAGCCCTTCTGTGATTTTTATTTTTATTTGATTTTTTAAAAAAATTATTTAACTTTTTCCAATTTTTATATATATATTTTCTTTCCTTTTTCAAATATTTCCCAAATTATGTTCAACAGACAAATGACCTGTTTTAAGGACAATGTTTTTAGCCCTCTTAATCAGTATTTTTTTATTGTCTACGGAGCAAACCATGGTTGCACAATAACTTGTCTAATTACCCCTAACTTGCCTAGTTAACCTAATTAACCTAGTTAATCCTTTAAATGTCATTTTCAGCTGAATACTAGTATCTTGAAAAATATTTAGTAAAATATTATGTACTGTCATCATGGCAAAGATAAAAGAAATCAGTTATTAGAAATGAGTTATTAAAACTATTATGTTTAGAAATGTGTTGAAAAAAACTTTCTGTTGAACAGAAATTGGGGGGGGGGGGGAGATATACGGGGGGCTAATAATTCAGGAGGGCTAATAATTCTGACTTCAAATCTATGTACGTGTTTTTATTTAAGACGCTATTGTGTTTCTGAGAGTTGTTAGTCAGACTCCTTCCTTTTTCTGCAGAAGGAGATGGCTGGTGTGGTTTCCATGTTCGATAATCTAAAGGGTTTGGTGGAGAGAAATCTATCCCAGTACAATGACCTACAGCAGGATATGCTCAATGAGCAGAAAGAGACAAGGGATCTGTTCAACAAGGCCAAGAATTTCCAACAGGTAAGCAAAATCCTTCCTCAGAGAAATTCAGAAATAGTTAATACAATGATAAATATGTAAAAGATGTGCAAGAATGCTGCTAAAAAATATAATACCCCGTAATAATTATAGTCAAGAATTTACAATCTGATTAACTTATTTTGCAATATGATTTACATTTTTACTCATATCTTTGTAATGCTGACCTGTAGTGCATTTTTTTAGATGAGCAGGAAACCTAACAAATGTTTTTATCTAATTTAAGATTCAAGATGAACTTCTTGCCAGAGCAAATGCAGCAGAAGCAGTCAAAAATCAATCTCTGGAAATCTTTGCTAAGAACAAGGATAGCCTGGAGAAGACACTAGAGACACTCAAAGGTACACATGAGCGATATATTGTCATTCAAAACTGGAGTTAGGGTTTGTTTAATGTTTCAAGTCTCATTTGCTCACCAAGGCTGCATCTGTTTGATTAAAAATACAGTGACGGTGCCTTTTTTAATGATTCCTTGCTACATAATAATCTCTTTAAGCCTTTAGAAAGATTTTTTTCAAGATTTTTATCTTTTATTCAATATCACATTCTTAGAGATCAAAACTCTTGTCTACCCCATACATCTATACAGTATATGTCAACATAATGTTCTATCGTCATATAAACTAACTGCAGTACAGCTAACCACAACCCTTTTAAAATGTCCATACTTCTCCATTGTGTCTCTACTCAGGATTCGATGATCAGGTTGGTGTTAAGAAGGATTTGGCAGACGCCGCCATCAGTAAACTTCCAGCGATCAATGCCACCATCCAGAAGGCCATCACTGACAACATGCAGACTCAGGACATTCTGGACGCAATGGCTAATCCCTTCAGGGACGCTCAGGATACCATCGACACTCTCAAAAGCAATGCAAACAAACTAGAGGTAAAGAGTCTTCACCCGTTTATTTTGGAAAAAACAGTTTGTGCCAATGCTATTTTATGCCAATTTTAGTTGCTCACAATGTTTGTTTCAAGTATCAGAAACAATCAAACCCTCTCCACCGACTGTCTAATGAGGGAAGCTGTCATTTCTGACTTATAACAAAAAACAGAACAGTATCTATATTAATATTCTATGTTAAGCTACCTTGACACAATCTACATTGAAATCGCTATAGAAATATAGATTATAGAATTATAGAATATATAATTAAATTGAATAGACTCTAAAAGCTGCTATGTATCAAGGTTTACTGTAAACAAGCTAAAAAAACAGAACTTCCAAAATTTGTAAAAATGAGTGTTTATGGACACAAAAGTAGAGCGCAGTGTGTCATATTAGAGAACTGACTATACTCTGAAAAATAATGTTCTGCTTGTTTAAACTGCTTATTTAAAATTAGTTGAAACAATACAATTACTAAGTTTTTTGGGGACAACCTAATTGTTTTATGTTCAATCCACTCAAACTTGTAAAAAATTTAAGTTAACTAAAAATAATTTTGTGAAACCCGGAATTGTTTTTCCTGTATATGTCTGCTGCAGAGAAACGTATTCGGTATCAAGAAACAGTCATTATTTTTAACCATGCCAAAGGGTTATTTCAGTACCCTAATGTAAACCTCAAACGAGGAGATAGACCAATACAGTTTAGCTTCTCTATGTTAGTGTCCCTTTCTTAGCTTACTGCTTCTTGGACAAGATTGGACAACAATGAAATGAAAATACTTTTTTAAAACTATTTTAAATTATATATATATATATATATATATATATATATTTTTTTTTAATTTATTTATTTATTTATTTATTTATTTTTTGCTAATACAATGTCGGGACAAGACACACTTTTGGCTATATTAACCACTGGAGCTACAGTACTTGAAAAAAAGAAAAGCTAACTTAACGCATATCTGCTTAAGAAGTTGCGTTGCTGTAATATTAGGGTACACTTTTCTTTTGCATAAATATGTAAAACTGACAGGGCGACACGATGGCTCAGTGGTTAGCACTGTGGCCTCACACTCTCAAGATCACTGATTCAAGTCTAGGCTAGGTCAGTTGGCATTTCTGTGTGGAGTTGGCATGTTCTCCCTGTGTTCGCATGGGTTTTCTCCGGGTGCTCCTGTTTCCCCCACAGTCCAAAGACATGCTTTACAGGTGAATTGAATAAACTAAATTGGCCAGTGTATGTGTGTGAATGAGTTTGTATGGATGTTTCCTAGTACTGGGTTGCAGTTGGAAGAGCATCCGCTGTGTAAAATATATGCTGGATAAGTTGGCGGTGCATTCCGCTGCAGTGACCCCTGAAGGACTGAGCCAAAGGAAAATGAATGAATGAATGAATATAAAACTGTTATCAGGATATGTGACTCTCCAGAGACAAAATGTTCACTGCACACGTACTGTAGGCATTCTTCCTTCTGATACTTCACATTTTATTGCCTGTATCCACTTTTGTGTCCCAAAATATCCTTTTTTTATTAAATCGACAACTTTTTTTTGTTATTGTTTTTTTAAATAAAGGTTCTTTATTGGCATTTGTGGTTTCATAACCTTAAACATCCACTGAAAAAGAGTTTTAGAAATTTAAGAAATGATTTTTCTGATTCAGATTTTTTTTTTTTTGGAATCCAGAATGTTTCTTCTGTGGCTTTTTTTCTCTGTTTTTTTAAAGCTTGTTTACTATAAACCATGTTCTGTTTTTTGTTATACACAAGTACACAGTTATACACATTATTTTGTGAAATAATCACAAAAATATCAAGTGAATGGTAAGGGTTGGATTGTTTTCCTGCCCTGGTAAGCGTGGCATTCGGATTATGAAGCGTTGCGTTCTTTCTCTGTCATATTCATAAAGTTTTGAATGCACTCAGAGGGTGTTTGAATGTGTCTCCACAGGGGATGACCAGTTCTCTTCCATCTTCCTCTGATATTTTGAAAGCTGCCAGTAAACTGAAAGAGGACGTGGACGGACTGAAGACAGAAGCATCTGTAACCAGGGACAGACTGAATGAAGAGAAGAGCAAGGCAAAAGCACAGATAACTGAAGCCCAGAATGTAAGAGCGCTTGCATAAAATTATTTGTGAAAGCTGTTTGATATCATGTACACTTTGAAGCTACATGCTGCATTCGATTTATTTTTCAAAAGGCTATCGTGGAGTCCAATGGGGCACTTGAAAACGCAAAGAATGCCAGGAACGCTGTTAATGATACTTTACAGGACATCGCTGATATTATGAGCTCACTCGGTGAGTTTTAGCACCACACTTTATATGGCACAAGAAAACATTATGTTTTAGCATAGCATGTATACTATTTAGTTTTTCTTAATATTTTGAATAAGCTTCTAGTGTTGTATTTATTATTTTTCTTTTATTGTTTTTTTTTTATTATTATTTTAATTTGAGCTATTTTATTGTAAAAGGGATAGTGCACCCAAAACTGAAAATCCTGTCATCATTTATTCAGCCTTTGCTTGTTCCAAACCTTTATGAGATGCTTTCTTCTGAAGAACTCAAAAGAATATATTTTAAAGAAAGCTGAAAGTTACCATTGACTTCCATATTATTAGTTTTTCCAATGGTTACAGGTTTTCAGCTTTCTTCAAAACATCTAAATTTAACATCTAAACCACTTGAGGATGAATAAACTGTTACTATATATATAT